>VOCN01043202.1:0-11774 GCA_007922305.1 Dermatemys mawii
GATAGATAGATAGAGGGGGTGGATGGGGATGGATAGATAGATAGATAGAGGGGGTGGATGGGGATGGATAGATAGATAGAGGGGTAGACGGGGATAGATAGATAGATAGATAGAGAGGGTGGATGGGGATGGATAGATAGATGTTGAAACCGACCAGGTACGGTACAGTCAGGTGAGTTTCACACTGCTCCTCAGGGTCTCAGACGGTGGCAGCCCTCGCTCCCCCATAGTCCGGCTGGAGCAGGGGCTGTGAATCCGTGACCCTGGTGTTCGGAAACCCCCGGGGTGCCGGCTCCCCAGCTAAGGCGACCAGAGAGCAAGTGTGAAGAGTGGGGACGGGGGGCGGGGGGCGTCACGGGAGCCTATATAAAACACCCACAAATCGTGAGGGTCTGTAACCGCGGGGGCGACTCACCCTGCAGCGCCTCCTGCTGGTACATCCAGGGAATTAGCTTGTACGGCATCCGGAGCGCCCTCTGCTGGCCCCGTGTCCATCCCAGACCCCGGTGCCCTTTGCCTGGGGTGCCGCCCCCTGACGGTACCCCCCCCAGTCTAGCTCTGGGTCTCCCCTCCCTGGGGAACCCCCAACCCTCTGAGCGCCACCTTGCCTCAGTCTAGGGCCGGCTACTGCCAGTCACCATCCAGCCCCCGTTCATTGGGGCCGACTGCAGTGTGACAGCCAGTCATCACAGGCAAGGGGGGTTTGGCCTGCTGCCTCTGCCTACCCGTGGGCTGCCCCCTGAACCCCAGGACCCTTCTAGGCCTCAGACCAGGCCCTGCAGCCTGGGGAGTTGCCAGCCTGGAGCTCCCCAGCTCCTCTGGCCTTTCCCCCCAGCCCTGTTCCACGCCAGGTACCCTGTCAAACATCCCCAGCAGCCGGGCCAGTGACCGCTCTGCCTCCACAGCCAGAGGAGCCTTATCTGCACCGAACTGAGCCCTTTTATCAGGGCCAGCTGGGCCCCAACTGACCCAGCCCCCGCTGCCTTCTGCTGCAGCCCTCTGCGGGGCCGGTTCACCCCTTTCTCTGCAGGAGTGGGGCAGCCGCCCCACTACACTGTCCCTATAAAACCAGGAGCTCTGGTCTCCCTGTGCCCAGCTCCGAGGCGCCCGGCTGACGTTCGCAGAGATCCGGCCGCGGGACGGCTCAGTTCGGAGGGAGAACGGGTCGTGGGAACGGTCCGTTAGCCGGCGCGCCGGAATCTCGGTAGACGTGGGGAGGCCAGGAGACCCCGCCCCTCTCTGGCCCCGCCCATTGCTCCTCCTCTTCGCCCCGAGGCCCCGCCCCCGGCCTGGCTGGAAACCGGAGCCAGGCCAAGGTGAGAACATGGGCTGGGGGCTGCTCTTAGGCGCCCCCCCACCCCTCCCATGGCACGTGTCGGGTCTGACTCTCCCCACAGCAGCCTGGATTCCCTGGGTAGCTCTTAACCTGGAGCTGAGCCGGGGGCAGGGCCTTGGTGGGGAGAGAAGGGGCGGGGCCCTGGAGGGAGGCGGGGTCTCATAGCCTTCCCACAACTATCCTGATCCCGGCGTCCTGGGACCCCCAGAGCATGGGGCTGGGTCCCTGCCTGCCTTTGGCCAATAGTCCTGGAGAGGCCAACCCTCCAGGAACCAACCTTGGTGGTTTTGAACCTGGGTCACATCATCCCCTGGCTGGAGCCGTGCTTGGGGGGGGCTGCAGGGAGGGGTATGGATGGGCAGGGAGAGAGTTTGGGGGTAGATGGATGTGGGGAAGGATGGTGGGTGCAGGGTGGACGGTGCAGTTCCTGGTGGGACCCAACTGGGAGCGCCAAGTCAGGACAAATTGCTTCAAACAGGGCAGTTACAGACCAAAGCTGGGGTTTCTCCACCCCTAAGGCACCAAACCAGCCAAACTTAAAAAATTTTGGTTTCACCCCACTGGCTAACCACAAGTCACACAAGCAATTCCCTAAACACTCCAGTTTCCCAGTATCACCACCAGCAGCCACTCCCTCTGGGGACAAATGGTTAAGAAAACCAACACCCCAATAAAAGAAAACGGTTCTCCCCAATTCCAAAGAATCAGGCCCCACACCCAGGTCAATATACAAATCAGATCTTACCCACAAATCACGCTGTTGCCAATTCTTTAGAATCTAAAATCGGAAGGTTTATTATACAAGGAAAAGGATCTAGGTGAGGGTTAGGAATGGTTAAACGAAATCAGTTGCATGCAGTAATGGCAAAGTTCTTGACTTACGCTTGCATCTGTGGTAGAATAAACTGCAGGTTCATATCAAAGTCTCTGGAATACATCCACAACATGGATGGGTCATTCAGTCCTTTGTTCCAAGCTTCTGTGTGTAGCAAAGTCTCATCCAGAGGTAGGAGCAAGACTGAAGACTGGAAACTGAAGACAAAATGGAGGGGTCTCTCCAGGGTTTATATAGACTTTTCTTGTGCGTGGAGACCCCTTCCTCCTTCCTATGCAGAGTCCAGTAGTAAAAGGGAGTTTCAGAGCCACATGGTCCAGTCACATGACTCTCCAAGACTCAGTTCCTGACCAGCCAGGCCGCATTCCTGGGGAAGCTCGGGTGTGGACGGGCGTCTACAAAGTTCATTGATGGTTTAATTGGATCTCGACTGGGCATTTACTGAGAATAGTTTTTTTCTCAGAAGCTGTTCAGCTGCTTTCCAAAGTCTACTTACAACTGACCAAGCACATAGACAATATTCATAACTTTGAATACACAAATGATACACACATCCCGATAGCGTAACCATAATCAGCAAACCATAACCTGGTTGTAGACACCTTACATGACCCCATTTACAGAAGATTTGGTGTCCCTACAGGACCTTGGTTACACCAGTGATCCATATGATCCCAGATAATTTCAGTAACATGACACAGGGGGATGGATTTGTGGGCGGGGATGGAGAGGGTTTGGGGGTAGATGGATGTGGGGTGGGATGGTGGGTGCAGGGGGATGGATTTGTGGGTGGGAATGGAGGGCGTACCTGGGGCTGGAGGGTGCACAGAGGGATAGATGTGGGGGGTACGGAGGCTCCCAGGAATCTGAAATGGGCACCTCTGGCTTGGGACTCTCCAGACGCTCATAGGGAGGCCAGAGACAGTCAGTGAGACCCCAGGGAATTATGGGAGATGGGCTATGGGGCCAATAGTACTCTGAGATGCCCCAGAGGCTCATAGGAGCCTTGCTATGAGCCCAGCAATGGTGCTGTTCAGTTCCTTTTGCCTAGCACCGGCTCCGAGCAGGGAGTCACCGAGCCGCAGGGCTGGGGACGTTTCTGCAAATTTGCTCCCGGTCAGGCCACCCCCTGGGCTCCCGTCCCTCGCTCAGCCTCGCACTGTCCCTAGCCAGGGCAGGAGACTTTACCTGCTTCGAACCAGCATCCCTTCCTCCCCTCCCTGAGCTGAGATAGAACCCGGGAGTCCTGGCTCCCAGCCCCACCCACCTCTCTAACCACTAAACCCCTCCTCCCAGGGGGAGAGAACCCAGGAGTCCTGGCTCCTAGTCCCACCCCCTTCTCTAACCATTAGACCCCCCCCTTCCATCCCCTACCAGAGACAGGAGAGAACCCAAGAATCCTGGCTCCCAGCCCCACCCCACTCTCTAACCACTAGACACCCCCCATCCCGTCCCAGAGACAGGAGAGAACCCAGGAGTCCTGGCTCCCAGTCTCAGCCCCTCTCTAACCACTAGACCCCCTTCCCTACCCCTCCCAGAGCCGGGGTCTCAGCTGGCTGCTGGCAGGGGTCAGGAAGGGATCCCTTCACCAACGTGTTCCGGGAGGGTTTTTTCTCCTTCCTCAAAAGCAGCAGGGATGCCCATGGCTGGAGATGGGACATTGTGGGGGGTGCCCCAGGGCTCTGGGGTGGCACAGAATGTTCTTTCGGGTGCCTCTGGCCGGTTCCCGGCCCCTACACTCAGGGTCCCCCCTCACCTGCTCTCTGTGTCACCGCCTCCCTCAAAGGGTTGAGTCTATCTGCTCTCCACCCCTGCACTGAGTCCCTGGGACTTGTATCATGGGAGGGGCTGAGGCACAAAGGGGGCAAAGTCCCATAATCCCCACCCCTATATCTATCCCAGTTGGCCACTTCCCCTCACAGCCCCTGATCCACCCTCACCCTGGTCCCACCCTTCTCTGTTCCCCTGGAGAGTCCCAACCCACCTGGGAACAGGACACCCTGGTGCCCCCCACTCTGACCCACTAGACCCCACTCCCATCCCAGAGCCAGGGAGAGAACCCAGGAATCCCAACTACCCCCGCACTGTAACCACTAGACCCCACTCCCCTCCCAAGGCTGGGGAGAGAACCCAGGAATTCCATCTTTCCCCACACTATAACCACTAGACCCCACTCCCCTCACAAGGCTGAGAAGAGAACCCAGGAATCCCAACTGCCCCCACACTATAACCACTAGACCCCACTCCCCTCCCAAAGCCGGGGAGAGAACCCAGGAATCCCAACTCCTCCCGCACTGTAACCGCTAGACCCCACTCCCCTCCCAAAGCTGGGGAGAGAACCCAGGAGTGCTCGAGGGGGCTGGGAAGAGGGGAAAGTCTCTCAGGAGGACTGAATCACCAGACAGGAGGATCCAGAACAGGCTGATCATTCACCACAGAACAATACAGGGATTGTCCACCAGCTCCGGTGGACAGGTGCGGTGCTGCCTTTCCCGGAGAGGGGTCAGGGGCCCTCTCTACTTTCATTTCGAGGGGGGACAGGGGACACTCAGACCTGGCTGAGGTCCCCACCCCCCAACACACACACACATCTCTGGCCAAGATGGGCAGGGTTGCCGCCCCGTGTTCTGGGGTCCTGACACCCCCCATTGCCAGAACATTGCCGGGGTTGTGGAGACGTGGGAAGGCTACAAGACCACATAGCACCTCATGTGCTGTGGACGTCCTGACCACAATGGTGCGGGTGACACCAGACAGTCCCGATGCACTCGAATAACCTCATGGAGATGAATGATCCAAGATGAAACCCCCCCCCCCTCCCTGGGGGAAGACCCAGCTCCCAAAGGGATCGCTTCACAGCTGACCTCTCCGGCCTCTTCCTCCAAGGAAACCCACCCACCACCTCCTGGGACCTTCAACTCCTAACCCGGCTGGACGCTAGAAATCCTGGGCTGAACAGAGACACTGGATTTCTGGTTCATCGCGGCAATCTGTACCCGACTAACATCCTCCCCGCCCTGCCAGCCTCCTCCCCGCCAGCCTACACCGGCTCCCCGCCCCCCATGACTGGAGAGGGGTTTATGGGCCTCTTGTCCTAGCCCTGAAGAAGAGCTCTGTGTGGTCTGACAGCTTCTCTCTCTCCCCATAGGCACCAACTTCTTCTAGCTCGACCCACCCCCAGCCCTCGCTCCAGCTCCATCCTGACTCCTCCCCCCCCCCTGCCCCCCCCCGGCCCCCATTCCAACCCCTTCCCCAAATCCCTGCCCCACCCCCGCCTCCTTCCCTGAGCACACCACATTCCCGCTCCTCCCCTCTCCCTCCCAGAGCTTGCTACAGCTGTTTGGCGGTGGCAAGCGCTGGGAGGTAGGCGGAGGCCGGGGATGTGGGGCGGGGAAGGGAGCTCTGCTGCCGGTGGGTGCAGAGCACTGACTCATTTTTCCCCATGAGCGCTCCAGCCCCAGAGCACCCACGGAGTCGGCGCCGATGTCTCTCACCAGCAGAAGTTGGACCATTTAAAGTTATCACCTTTACCGCCTTGTCTCCCAGCCGATCTCTGGGCTGCCCTGGGGGAGTCAGACAGGGAGGCACAGAACAGGAGCCAATGGCTGGAGGTTAACGCCAGACCGAGTCGGACCAGAAATTTAGCACCAAGGAGGGGAAGGAGCCTGTGGAACAATTTACCCGGGGGGTTCTCCCTGATTGGTATTATTTAATTCAAGCCAGGCTGCTTTTCTCAATGATCCACTCTATTCACTCAGGAATTCACTCGTGGAAACGCTCCGGCCTATTGTGTCTACACTGCAACGGGAGTCTGGGCTCAACCCCCTCACTCCTCATCCATCTACACAGAAATCACGCTAACCCAGCATCCGGCAGGGGCCGAGACCTGTCAAGCTGGGCCCCAGGGTTTGAGCTCTGTTGCTTTGCAGTGTGGACGTATCCTCGTTGGATCTGTGTCCTGGCAGCCCGCCAGAAGTCTCCCACAATCCCGCGGGCTGAATGAATGAAGCCACAAGACAAATAACCCCCCCTAAGTCTCTGGCAGGGCTGTTCCTCAGCGGATCTCCAAGCACGTCACGAGTTTCTAATGGTGTGATCAGGGCAGGCAGGACAGGGCAATTATCCCCACAGTACAGCAGGGAAAGCTGAGGTACAGAGTGGCAAAGTGACTTGCCCAAAGTCACCCAGGAAGTCCGTGCGGGGGGGTTGGAATACACTCGGGTACCCTCAAGTCCTAAACAGCCCAGTAAGAGAACCAGCTCCAAGCTGGCTCCCAGCCCCTCATCCCTCTCAAACCACTAGACCCCACTCCTCTCCCACAGCCAGAGAAAGAACCCAGGAGTCCTGGCTTCCAGTCACACCTACTCTAACCACTAGACACCACTTCTCTCCCAAAGCTGGGGATAGAACCCAGGAGTCCGGACCCCCTTTCAAACATACGAGGAATAAATCACCAGCCGTGATGCTTCGGGGACGGACTCTTTAATGTTTGTACAAAGAACGTTTGCGGGACCCCAAAAGATGGGGCTGGGATGTGGGGGGTGTCTCAGCTGGAGCAGCAGAGGTCGGGGAGGAGGCGCCGCCTGGTTGAGACACACACAGAGCACAAGGCTCAGCCCCTCCAGCAGGGGGCAGCAGGGACACACACACACACACACACACACACACACACACACACACACACACACACACACACACACACACACACACACACACACACACCCCCCTGCTCTGGGATGTGGGGGAATCATCCCCACAACACTGCAGGCTCCACCTGGCCCAGGCGGCTTCCGGCACCAACCCCAGGGGGCAGCTCAGGCCCCAGGCTCAGATCGAGCTGGATTCCTGGACCAACAACGTTACCCCACCTGAGGAGAAAAATGAGCTTAGAGCAGCAATGGGACTGACGAGGTCAACATCCACTAGAACCCAGCTGCCTCACCCCAGAGGTGGCTGCATCTCAGTGCCAGGCAAGCTGTCCCCAAGTAGTGTTATGTGTGGCTGTTCCCCAGCTGCCCCACCCCAGAGGTGGCTGCATCTCAGTGCCAGGCAAGCTGTCCCCACGTGGTATTGTGTGTGGCTGTCCCCCAGCTGCCCTGCCCCAGAGGTGGCTGCATCTCAGTGCCGGGCGAGCGGTCCCTGTGTGACATTGTCTGTGGCTGTCCCCCAGCTGCCCCGCCCCAGAGGTGGCTGCATCTCCACGCCGGGCAAGCTGTCCCTGCATCGAACCAGCCTCCCCCCAGAGGTGGCTGCGTTTTGCCTTGCCCTTCCGGCACACTCACCGGTCAGCAGGAAGAGGGGGACGGAGGCCCAGCCGAGGCCCCAGGACCAGCCGAAGGAGACGTGGGGCCAGGCGCCCTTTAGGACCTGAGCAAACTCACTGGTGAACACGGTCAGTGCAATCAGGATGCAGAAACCTAGGGCCAAAGGGAACGCGGCACGCACGCCCCTTAGCACCCCCGGGTCCCTGCCCCGTCCCACAGCCGGGTCACGGGGGTGGGGGTCTCCCCGAGGCTGGCTTCGGGGGTACATGGTACCCACGAACCGTGGGACCCAGAGACGGGGAGTAGCCAGGGGGAGGGGGCCACAGGGGAAGGTACTTGCGCTGAAGCTGCCCAGGGCGGAGACCACGAGAGGGGACACGGAGTCGAAGCTGGAGCCGCTGAGCGAGGCGAGGAGGGAGAAGGCCGAGAGCAGCCCCCCAAGCAGGCCCAGGATCAGGAACATCTTGGTGGCCTCGATGTAATCTGAGGGGCCAGAGAGACCCCGGGGTCAGTGGAGAATAACCCTTCAGTAAACGGAAATAGAACCGAGGAGTCCTGCCCCCCAGCTCTAACCACTAGACACCACTCCCCTTACAGAGCCAGAACTCCTACCCTCCACCCCCGCAACTCTAACCACCAGATCCCACTCCCATCCCAGAACCAGAACCCAGGAGTCCTGCCCCCCTTCCGTGCTCTAACCACTAGACCCCACTCCCCTCCCAGAGCCAGAACCCAGGAGTCCTGGCTCCCTCCTCCGCTCTGACCACTAGACCCCCATTCCCCTTACAGAGCCAGAACTCAGGAGTCTTGGCTCCCAGTCTCCCCCTGATCTAACCACTACACCCCACTCCGCTCCCAGAGCTGGGGATAGAACCCAGGAGTCCCGGCCTCCAGCCCGCCCCCCCCCCCCCCCTTAGCGCTGGCTTGGGGCCGCAGCGGGTTGCCGGGCGGTGCCGGCTGCCCTCACCTGGGAGTTTGGAGGGCGCGGCGCACTCCGAATTCACACAGATCCTCCAGAGCCCCGAGCGGACGGAGACCCCGTTGCGTCTCGCCTCCAGCCAGTGGTCCGAGCTCAGGGCCAGCCCAGCCGCCAGGAGGCTGAACAGCGCCAGGCCGGCGCTGGGGACCCGGAGAGGGAGCATCGCAGGGGGCGGGGGAGCTCGGGGGTCCGGGGGGCACCTGGGTCAGGGGGAATGAGAGTCCGACGGAGCGTAAGGGCCAGAGCGGGACAGACAGACGGATCTGCTGGCGGGGGGACGCGTTGGGGGCAGGACGGGGGTGGGCAGTGGACAGAGGGGTCAGGGGGTGACCCTTACGCAGACACCAGCCTCTCTGGGTCACCAACTGCCATGGAACCTTCCCCCCCCCCCGCCCCGGACCCCAGCACGGACCCGCAGGGGACCCCGGCCCAGCCCCTGCCGGGGCAGCTCCGGGCTTGGGAGGGTGGTGGATGGAGGAGTGATGGGGACGGCGGGGTGGGTGTTTGGGGCTGGGGGGCCAGACAGACCCCAGAGTTCCCCATGCACTCCGGGCTGTCCAGGGGGCTCTGTTTAATAAACACACACACACCCCGTGCCCTGGGGGGGCCACACGGAAGAGGCCGAGGGCAGGGCAGGCTGCAAAAAGGGAGAGCAGGTTTCCCTCAAACTGGTGGTTATGGCGGTCGTTAGATTCACCAGCCAGCCCCAAGCTGGAACCTAGTCCCCTAGGAGTCCTGGCTCCCAGCTCACCCGCTCTAACCACTAGACCCCACTCCCCTCCCAGAGAGGGAACCCAGGAATCCTGGCTCCCAGCTCACCCGCTCTAACCACTAGACTCCACTCCCCTCTGAGAGCCAGAACCCAAGGAGTCCTGGCTCTCAATTCCCCTCAACCACTAGACCCCACTCCCAACTTCCCCCCACCCCACTAGTTACAGAGAAACTGCTCCGCAGCCAATCCCTCCATCCCTCCAACAAAACTATCAGAAGCCCCTGTCCCCCCTCACTCCACATATTCAGCTCCTCGAGCCGTTCCTGCCCCGTCTCCACACCGGGCACGGGAGCCGCTCGCCTCCCGCCTCTCGGACCAGACGGGACCCGTCCAGCTTTGCAGACAGTTCCCTTCAACCTTCCATATCTGGACGTGTCCTGTAAGGCCCTGCAGCCAGCCTGGAGCCCCGGAGGAGAGTAGCCGGGTTTCTCCCGCGGAGCCTTTCCAGTGGGGACGGGAATTCCTTGGCTGTTGAGAGGAGAAGACCTTCCGGGCGGTGGCAGATCCATGTCCTTTGCTCTCCGTGGGGTCTCCCAGCCCCAACCGGCCTCAACCCCGCTGAGCCAAAGAGCCCAGCGAGAGACAGAACCCAGGAGTCCTGGCTCCCCACCCTGTTCTGACCACTCCCAAAGTCCTGATTCCCCCATCCCCCACCCTGAGCTCTAACCCACTAGACCCCAGGCCCCTCCCAGAGCCAGGAAGGGAACCCAGGAGTCCTGATTCCCCCAGCCCCCTCCTGGAGCTCTAACCCACTAGACCCCAGTCCCCTCCCAGAGCCAGGGAGGGAACCGAGGAGTCCTGATTCCCCCCAGCCCCTTCTCCCAGGAGTAACCCACTAGACCCCACTCCTCCCCATGAAACCAGGGGAGAGAACCCAGGAGTCCTGGCCTCTTCAGTACACATTCCTTTTGGAGGGAGAATAAGTCACCCGACAGGCGGCTCTGAGAACAGGTCCTTTAATCTCCGGGGAACAAGGGGGGCTGGGAAAGGAAGTGAACAGAAAGGGTGGGGACTCTGTCGGGTGTGTGGGGGATCATGGGTCTGTGGGAGCCTGCAGGGACACACACACACACACACACACACACACACAGTGGCTGGGGGAATCAGCCCTGGAGGCTGCGGACTCCATCCAGCCCCCGGTTCAACTTCCAGGAGGCTCCTTGGGAGAAAAGCGTCACCCCACCTGCGAGGAGAGGAGAAAACCGGAGTCAGGGCAGCGATGGGACCCACAGGGACGTCTCAGCAGCGGGCGAGCCAGCCCCACGCCCTGTCACTGTGTGGCTGCTATCCCCCGGCCCCACCCCAGAGGTGGCTGCATCTCAGCGCTGGCTGAGGGGCCCCCGTATAAACAGCCCCCCGCGTCCCACCCCAGAAGCAGCTGCATTTCAATCCCCTCCCCAGCTCTCCTGCACTCACCAGCCAGGAGGAAGAGCGGGCAGGCAGCCCAGCCGAGGCAGAAGGACCATCCGTAGCTGGTGCGGGCCGAGGCGACCGTCACGGCCTTGGTGCCCTGGGATGTGAACAGGGCCATGGCGACGGTGGCACAGAGGCCTGGGGCCGAAGGGAAGGGCAGGGGGTCAGCTGGGCACGGCGGGGGGAGCGGGGTCCGGCGCTCGAGGGGCGGGGGTGGGGCCGTGTGAACCCCGCCGGGGCAGCTCTGGCTACTTTGGGGGGACCACGCTGATGGGGCGACCCCGGCGGCCCGGCCCACGGATGCTCAGGGGAAACCGCCTTGCCCACTGGCTGGGGGGGCCTGGGCTGTGAGCAGAACAGTTTAAGGCACCCGGAGTTATAGGGGAGGTGGAAACTCCCCCTTTCGCTGGGCTGGGGAGAACCCCAAAGGCGACGGCCAGGTCCCTGGTGCGGGAGGGAGCACGGATCCGTAGGAGTTGCGGGGGGAGGAGGCCCCGAGGGGGCGGTACCGGCGCTGAAGCTGCCCACGGCGGAGACCAGGGTGAGGGACGCGGAGCCGAGGCGGGAGCGGAAGAAGGAGGCGAGGAGGGCGAAACAGGAGAGAAACCCGGCGATGACGGCCAGGAGCAGGAAAGCCCTGGTGGCCTTCATGAGATCTGAGGAGACAAGGGAGACCAGGGCTGAAGGAAGAAGAACAGGGCAACTGACTACTGCAGAACCCAGGAGTTCTGGCTCCCAGCTGCCCCCCACCCCTGCTCTAACCACCAGACCCCCCCACTCCCCTCCAAGGGTGGGGGCTAGAACCCAGGAGTCCTGACTAGGCCTGGTGGAGGCTACTGGTGGCAGTAGTGGGATCCCTTACCTGGTACATCCAAAGGTATCAGACACTGCAGAGTCATACAGACTATCCACAGCCCCGAGTGCATCACGACTTGGTTTTCGTTGCCCAGCAGCCAGTGGTCGGAGACCAGAGCCACCAGCAGCAGCAGGAGACTGAGCAGGGCCAGACTGGGGCTGGCAATCTGGAGAGGCAGCATCACGGGGCGGTGGACTGGGGCCGGGGGATGCTGGCTGGGAGCCGGGGAAGCACCTACAGGGGGGCCAGGGAGGGAGGAGAGTGAGATGGAAACTCCAGCCTGGGCCAGCAGATGGGAGCCGAGCCCTCGGCGGCCTGG
>VOCN01043213.1:0-23715 GCA_007922305.1 Dermatemys mawii
CCCCCCAGCCTGGAGCCCCTCCTGCACCTCCAAACCGCCAGCCCCACCCCAGAGCCTGCACCCTCAGCTGGAGTCCTCACCCCCTCCCACAACCCAACTCCCTGCTCCACCCTGGAGCCCCATCCTGCACCCTGAACTCCTCATTTCTGGTCCCACCTCAGAGCCTCCACCCCCATTTAGAGCCCTTATCCCCTCCTGCACCCCAACCCTCTGCCCCAGCCCCGCGAAAGTGAGTGAGGGCAGGGGAGAGTGAGCCACTGAGGGAGGGGAAATGTAGTGAGCAGGGGGCGGGGCCTTGGGAAAGGAGTGGGGCTTGCATGTTCGGTTTTGTGTGATTAGAAAGTTGGCAATCCTACTGTTCAGATCCCCCCCGGTGGCATGAGTGAGGGGTCTAGAAACTACAAAGTAAACTGAGGCTGCCCACTGCTTTCCCTCCTCCCTTCCATCTCCCCCCCCCACATTCCCCTCCTTCCCGTATCTCCCCCATCCCATCCCTGCCATTCTCCTCCAGTCCTCCTCCTCGTGTGTGCTGTCCACGTGGCTTGGACGCAGACATGGTCAGGTGGCTGTCCACAATAAGCTAGGTGGGCTGGTACCTACCTCGGCAGGGCACAGGATGGATTCCACCAGGAGCTCAGTCAGGGGCTGGTAGTACATGGACGGCAGGATCCTGTCCTCAACCAGTCGAACTTTCAGCCGCAGAGCCCCCAGCTTTCCTCTGCAAATACACCCAAGACACCACCCCCATGGGCAAGCGTGCGTGAAACAAGCGCAAACCAGCGCATGGGAGTGGTATATGCAACCTGGTTCTAGTCAGCTCAGTCTGCCAGCATAGCAACCAGAATCTACAGCCAGTACCAACAAAAACCCAGAGCCAAGAACTCCCAAGATGAGCCTGATCCCCTCTGTCCTTAACCTCTCCCCCTCTGCTGCTCGCTGGCCCAGGGTAAAATCTCAGGCTTCCCTTGGGTTGGGCTGTGCCGATTGCTCTCAGTGTCTCGCCCAGCACCACCCGTGGCACGGGTGTGCTTCCACCACTGAAGGACCAGAGTCCTGTCCCACCACTGCTCTGCCTCAGCACGGGCTCTGTGGGTGAATCACGCTGGCGTCAGTGCATCCAGCAACCTTTCCATCCGTCCGGCCAAGCCTTTCACGCTCCTGTTTCAAGGCAGAATGAATGGCAATATGGAGAGAGGTCATCCAGAGCGGGAACATTTCAGCACTTGACAGAGGATCCCCTCTGCTGCGCCAGTGGCTCTTGTGCCTGGTCCACACCCAGACTCAAAGCCCCCGATCTCCACAGACTTATCTTAGAGCAGGGGTCTCCAAACTATGGCCCAGGGGCTGGATCCGGCCTGTGGCTTCAATTTATCCGACTCCCCAGCTGAGCAAGCAGGTGGAGAAGCTGCCGCTGACACACACACACACACCCATGCCGGCAGCCCCATGTGCGGAGGGGTGAGTGCCCCCACAGTGTGGCTGGAGGACCAAGTGGGGGCCGCGGTAGCAGCAGCGACTGGAGGAGCGAAGGGTTAAATTTTAACTATAGCACTCAACCAAACAGTCTCAACCAACAATGGGAACCTGGAGCGTCCGTTACCAAAGTCCAGCCAAACTTTAGAATATGTGTATTTGTATGATACAAATTTGTGAGTTTTTATAAATGAATAAAATTTTCAAAATGTGAAATGATTTTTAATGATTTGTCAAATATTTTGTGTGATTTAACAGGACCTGCATTGATTATACAGCTACTTTTATATCTGATTTAGAATTTAATGCAACACTGAAACAGTAGAGTAGTAGTGTTTTTTTAACGATTTTGCATATATTTGCATATATTTAATTTTCTCACTTTGGCCTTTCAAAACTCTACTATGGCCCTTGTCTCATAAAGTTTGGAGACCCCTGTCTTAGAGCATGCAAGGGGCCCCGCTGGTGTGCTGTGAGGGAAGCAAGAGCTCAGTGGGGTTCAGAGCCCCGTCACCCTATTTAATATAGCCCAAGGGACCAGGGCAGGAAATAAAATGCCCATATTAACTCCATTTAAAGACAGCCCCTTAACCCCTTCAGCACTCTGAAGATGCTCAGTGCACATATGGGAAGGTGGCAAGGGATGACCTGATAGATGAACAAACTCCTCCTGACTGCCTTTGAGGAAAGGCAGTATCACTAAACCTCATTTTTCAGTTGGGGAAACTGAGGCACGGAGCAGGGGCCTGACTTACCCGAGGTGAGCATGCAAGTCAATGACAGAGCTGGGAATAGAACCCCAGCCCCCTATCCTTAGCACCAGATATACCACGCCCCATGTTGGAAATGGAACCCGGGAGTCCTGACTCCCAATGCCCTGGGGTAACCATGGCTCCATGCTCCTCTCCCAGAGCTGGGCCTAGAAGCCATGTTCACTCCTTCTCTTCCCCCTGGTGTTAATGATGGCCCCTAGCTCAAAGCTGACTGTTTACCCAGCATCCTCCTCAGCGGTGGGGAAGGGCAGAAGCCTGAACCAGCCTTTGACGGGGGATCTCTGAAGGGCATCCAGGGAGAACTCAACCTATGTGAGAAATAAAGAGAGGGACAGTAAGGGGACAGGAGGGGCAGTACTGCAGTGTCGGGGGAGCCCCTTCCTATTGTCCCAACCCCTGGCAATATAGCGGGAAAACTCGAGCCCTCACATTAGCTGCCAGTGTGGTTCATCCTCAGGCTTTTTCCCTGACAAACTCTTAGAGCACTTCCAGCTTCCCTCTGCAGTCGCTCTGCCCTGGGATCCCTGCGGAGCCCTGACGTGCCCTAGTCCCGGGACCCCTGGGAGCTGACGTGCTCCAGCCCCAGGCCCCTCTGGTGAGCCGACATGCTCCAGCCACAGGCCCCTCTGGTGAGCCAACATGTTCCAGCCACAGGCACCTTTGGGGAGCCGATGTGTCTGGTCCTGGGACCCTCTGTGGAACCAGCGTACTCCAGGCCTGGAAGCAGGAGGCTGAATGGATTCCACCCTCCACTTCAACTCCCTCTGTCCCACAGCACCAAAACAGGGAACCCCCAAATTAAATTGAGGCTTGTTTATCTAGGCCTGCAGATCTCCCTGCCATGGATCCTGGGGCTGAAGGGACCTAAACCCAAACAAGACGCACAGTAGGGCCCAGACATGGGCCGAGGGCACCTACATCAGTCACTTTGAAACTGCTTCCCTTGCTGAGCGGCTCAGATAGCTACAAATCTCAGCTGCCATCAGCAAACCGCTCCATGCCCCTTGGAGTCTGTTTACAGTGCAGTGAGCCCCTCACGCCCGTCAGTTGTGATAGACCCCTTAGCCTCTTTGTGGGGCCAGGAGCACCCACAAGTGCAAACACAAGAACAGTTGCAAAACCTTTTCCTTTCACAAAGCTAAGCCCTATAATGTTATTGACATAAATTATAATTGTCGAGATCATTGGTGCAACCCCTGTTATATATTTGCAGCAAATATTGTCCAAAGGTGGTTGTGTGAGGTGTCTATGGAAAGGTTCTGATTTGCTGATCGTGATTAAGCTAGCTGGATGTGTGTGTCATTTTGTAGTTGAAGTTATGAATATTGTCTCTGTACTTGTATATTAATGTGTTTGGATTCTAAGTAGCCTTGAAAAGAATGAGGAGTACTTGTGGCACCTTGGAGACTAACCAATTTATCTGGGCATAAGCTTTTGTGGGCTACAGCCCACTTCATCAGATGCACAGAGTGGAACATACAGTAGCAAGATACATATATCTAGATAGAGAACATGAAAAGGTGGACGTTGCCATACCAACTTTAAGTGGCTTAATCAATTAAGGGGGTGTGGGAGGGTGAGGGCTCTGGATGGGGCTGTGGGCTGTGGGGTGGGCCTGGGCTGGGGATGAGTTTGGGGTGCAGCCCTCTCCCCGCTGGCAGCAGTGAGCTCTAGGGGAGGACCCCCCTCCTCCCTCCCACTCCCAGCAGCACGCTCACCCCTACCACTGTCACTGCACGTCATCACCTGACTGATGGTGCTGGGGACTCTGCCTGTCTCCTATCCTCAGAACCCTGGGAACCCCAACCAGTTCACGCTTCATGGAGTGTGAGATCCCCTCCCCCCCTTTTCCTTTCTGCCCCAGGTATTACCCTTTAATTATGGAGGTTCATACAATCATAGAATCCTAGAATATCAGGGTTGGAGGGGACCTCAGGGGGTATCTAGTCCAATCCCCTGCTCAAAGCAGGACCAACCCCAACTAAATCATCCCAGCCAGGGCTTTGTCAAGCCTGACCTTAAAAACCTCTAAGGAAGGAGATTCCACCCCACCCCTAGGGAACCCATTCCAGTGCTTCACCACCCTTCTAGGGAAACAGTGTTTTCTAATATCCAACCTAAACCTCCCCCACTGCAACTTGAGACCATTACTCCTTGTTCTGTCATCTGGTACCACTCAGAACAGTCTAGATCCGTCCTCTTTGGAACCTCCGTCAGGTAGTTGAAAGCAGCTATCAAATCTCCCCTCAGTCTTCTCTTCTGTAGACTAAACAATCCCAGTTCTCTCAGCCTCTCCTCATAAGTCATGTGCTCCAGGCTCCTATCATTTTTGTTGCCCTTCTCTGGACTCTTTCTAATTTTTCCACATCCTTCTTGTAGTGTGGGCTCCAAAACTGGACACAGTACTCCAGATGAGGCCTCACCAATGTTGAATAGAGGGGAATAATCACGTCCCTCGATCTGCTGGCAATGCCCCTACTTATACATCCCAAAATGCCATTAGCCTTCTTACAACAAGGGCACACTGTTGACTCATATCCAGCTTCTCATCCACTGTAACCCCTAGGTCCTTTTCTGCAGAACTGCTGCCTAGACATTCAATCCCTGGTCTGTAGTAGCACATGGGATTCTTCTGTCCTAAGTGCAGGACTCTGCACTTGTCCTTGTTGAACTTCATCAGATTTCTTTTGGCCCAGTCCTCTAATTTGTCTAGGTCCCTCTGTATCCTGTCCCTACCCTCCAGCGTATCTACCACTCCTCCCAGTTTAGTGTCATCAGCAAACTTGCTGAAGGTGCAGTCCACGCCACCCTCCAGATCATTGATAAAGACATTGAATAAAACTGGCCCCAGGACCAACCCTTGGGGCACTCTGCTTGATACCGGCTGCCAACTAGACAGGGAGCCATTGATTACGACCTGTTGAGCTCGACAATCCAGCCAGCTTTCTATCTACGTTATGGTCCATTCATCCAGCCCATACTTCTTTAACTTGCTGGCAAGAATACTGTGGGAGACCGTATCAAAAACTTTGCTAAAGTCAAGGATTAACACCATCCACTGCTTTCCCCTCATCCACAGAGCCAGTTATCTCATCGTAGAAGGCTATTAGGTTAGTCAGGCATGATTTGCCCTTGGTGAATCCATGCTGACTGTTCCTGATCACTTTCCTCTCCTCTAAGTGCTTCAGAATTAATTCCTTGAGGACCTGCTCCATGATTTTTTCAGGGACTGAGGTGAGACTGACTGGCCTGTAGTTCCCCGGATTCTCCTTCTTCCCTTTTTTAAAGATGGGCACTACATTAGCCTTTTTCCAGTCACCTGGGACCTCCCCCGATCACTGTGAGTTTTCAAAGATAATGGCCAATGGCTCTGCAATCGCATCCGCCAACTCCTTTAGCACCCTTGGATGCAGCACATCCAGCCCCATGGACTTGTGCTCGTCCAGCTTTTCTAAATAGTCCTGAACCACTTCTTTCTCCACAGAGGGCTGGTCACCTCCTCCCCATGCTGTGCTGCCCAGTGCAGTAGTCTGGGAGCTGACCTTGTTCGTGAAGACAGAGGCAAAAAAAGCAATGAGTACATTTGCTTTTTCCACATCCTCTGTCACTAAGTTGCCTCCTTCATTTTCAGCAAGGAGCCCACACTTTCCTTGACTTTCTTCTTATTGCTAACATACCTGAAGAAACTCTTCTTGTTAAATGTAACATCCCTTGCTAGCTGCAACTCCAAGTGCGATTTAGCCTCCCTGATTTCACTCCTGCAGGCCTGAGCAATATTTTTATATTCCTCCCTGGTCATTTGCCCAGTCTTCCACTTCTTGTAAGCTTCTTTTTTGCATTTAAGATCAGCAAGGATTTCACTGTTAAGCCAAGCTGGTCATCTGCCATGTTTACTTTTCTTCCTACACCTCGGGATGGTTTGTTCCTGCAACCTCAATAAGGATTCTTTAAAATACAGCCAGCTCTCCTGGTTATGTTGGTTTAGGCTCTCCTGGTATGGTTAGCATTATTATTCAATAAATAACCCTTATGGTTAAGTCGGTTGCTTCTCTCTCGCTCTCTGAATTTTACTCGTTTGTGTCTTTAGCTTCCCCCATTTACTCCGAAACAATGCTTCTTTCACCTAAGCTAAAGATCCCTGTAGTGCCCAAAAATAATGTGGGGTTTGCTCATCAAGTTGGTTACTACCAGTACAATTGTAATGTGAACGTGGGATAGGGACATGCTAAACTTCAGGCACATAAGGGGGCGGGGGGGCAGCTGAAAGTGCTGTTTAACCCAGCCCATTGAACACGGGGATATATGAGGGGATCAGCTGGAGAGTGCTGATTGACCCAGTCCAGTGTGAGAGTGTGTGTGTGTGTGTGTGCGCGCGTACATCTAGTTCTAGGACTGGAGGAACCCAGCCCTGAGGTAGAGCTCCATATGAACACACAAGTGACATAAGCAACACATTAATAGAATTACCACATGCCTCCCTCAGAAGAGTAACCCTCATAAATGACCGTACCCCAAAGTAACGGGCACGTCTGGTAACACGCCCCCCCCGGTGGAACAGCAATCCGCCCAGTTCTGCTTCCCTGGCAGACAGAACCGCCACGACATGGGGATCAAGTGACAGAGCAGCATGTTCAGGTCCCAGCTGCTAGCCCGTTCTGGCTGGTATAAGGACACAGTGTTACGCACCCTGCAGACATCTCCAAGTTGAACCCTTCGCCCTCAATGATTCATGAGCATTTTCCTCTCTCTCTCTCTGGCCTCGATTCTCAGTCACACTAAGGTCCCTTGTGCCACTCTGGCAGATGACATATTGCATGGCAAGGGCCCCAGAGATGCCCCCTTGTTGGGGTAGAATCGGTATAAGTGACCTACACGACCTGCTCTCAGCCCATGGGCACAAGGGCAGAAGCCAGCACTGCTCTCCAGCTAGTCAGAGCCCATGGGAGAGGGGGTAGGAAAGCAGCTCTGGGTCCATGTTAATTTACACCAGAGGCGAGGCAGAATCCAGTGAATGCAAAGGGGGCTTAGAACCCCTGACCTGTCCCCAGCCATGAGCACAGAAACAGGAACTGAGAAACCAGCCTGGTAGGTCATTCCCCCCACTCCTCCATTGACCAGCTGAGAAAGGGACCCGCTCTCCTTGCAAGCCAACAGGAGATTTGAAGCTGCAGCCACTGGCCTTCTCCCCCTCCAGTCCCCTCTTCATTCCCTACCCTGATCAGAGCCACCAGCGCCCACACACTGAGGAGATGGCCGGAGCTACTCACCCGTCCCAGGAAGTCATTCTTCCCCACCATGTCCCAGTCCCACACCTCCACGCTCACAAGGGACCCCTGGGGTTCCTTCCCGGGCACCCCCTCCTCCAGGTCAAACTCCAGCACCTCATCCCAGCGTGGGAAGCGAGTCTTCTTAATGATCTGCAAGGGGAGAGAGAAAGATGGCATATCAGAGCGGAATGAGGCATTAGAAAGGGAAGGTGTTTTCCAGCAGACCCTCTGCCCCTTATCCAACCCCCTGGCCCAGCCCAGATCCCCTTATCACGCCACCAAACATGCTTCTGCGCTGATCTGCCAGAGCAGGCAGCCCTGCCCTCCAGAACACTGCTCGCATGGCACGCTGAAGCTGGGCGGGTGAGAGAAGGGGCCAGGAGCAGCCTTCCCAACTGGAAGCTCTGGGGCGGGATGGGAAGAGCCCATGGGCCAGATGTAGCCTGCGAGCTGTAGTTTGCCCACCTCTACTATACAGCCTTGGCTGTAGGCCTAGGACTTTTAGCTTATGTCGTAGAGGCTCATGCATTTAGCACTGAGGGTCCCAGGTTCAATCCTACCCGCCAGTAACTAGAATCTATCTGTAAGCAGTGTCAGGAATGAGATATATTCTGACATCTGGTGGCGAACTATGGGAATTGCAGTGAGTCTTAGAAAATAATTCTGGGGCTGATCAATTTGCATAGACACACCCATTGCGCCTAGCCTGAGCCCACAGCAGCCCACATGGCCACTTCGGCTGATCAGGGAGCCCCAGTTTCTATGTTATTGGGGCAGGAATGATAAAGTGATGTTACTGTGATTATGTGAATGAAGGACTATGGACATGTACTTGGCCCTTGTTATGATGGAGGGACTCGCCATCATCTAGGTAGTACTCAGTGGGCAAGGGCCATGCGTTTCAGAACACTGTGAGATTGAGAGAGGTGATGGACAAGCACCTATACCTTTTGGTGACGGCTCTGTCTGAGGGCCTCCCAGGCCTATTGTACCCTGCCTCTCTCCACTGTGGAATGTCAGAATTGAATTTTGCTTCCATTAGGAGCCTGGTTCCAGGCTGCTGAGCTGACAATTGCTTTGGGCTCACTGGTGCACCTGCACTAAGGCTCCCCTACTGTGAGCTGAAATCACCTAAAAGCTAAAGAAATTACTGAGCATTGTCTTAAGTAGGGGGGCCTGAGAAAAGTGCAGAGTGGCTGGTGCAGCAGAGCAGTCTGTGTGTCGGCTGGCAGGACGGCTAGCGGAGTTGTTGGTGCTGCGGGCAGAGTGACTGGCGCGGCACAGCTGTCTGTCGACTAGTGGAGGCGTTGGTGCTGCGGGCAGAGTGACCGGCACGGCACAGCTGTCTGTGTGTTGGCTAGCAGAGCAGGTAGCGGATCAACGGGCAGAGCGGTTCGTGGGACAGCCAGCGGAGCGGAGCAGAGCCGATTGCGGTGAGAGCTGCAGCGGAACCTCACGGAGAGGCGGCGCAGTTGGCCTCAGACCACGTAAGGTGCCCCGTGCCCTACCCTCCAATTCCACCCAGGCTGGAGGTAAGACTCTACCAATTGACTTTTGAACTCTGCACTGACCAAGAACAGAGACTCTTGGGCTGTTGGACTTTTGGGGCTATTGAGTGACTTTTGGGGTTGTGGAACTCAAGAGCCAAAGGGAAGGCCACGGCCTAGTTGCTGGGAGGGGGGCTTCTGGTTCATGCTTTGGTTTATTAACCTTGTTTGTGGTGTTTCCCCAATATAATGCCACATTGTTTCTCCCTGTTATTAAAAGGCTTTGGTACACTCAGACTCTGTGCTTGCGAGAGGGGAAGTATTGTCTCTTACAGACGCCCAGAGGGGTGGTATATGGTTGTCCCAGGTCACTGGGTGGGGGCTCGAGCTGGTTTTTTTGTATTGTGCTATTGGAATGGAACCCCTGGATACTGAACCCGGCCCTTGTTGCTGCCAACTCTGATGGGCAGAAGGGTTACATATCAGTGTTGCACTATGTTGGGAACAAAAACAAAGGCTGTTTGAAATGGGCACTTAAACTCGGCTGTGGGGCAACCCTGCTGCAGCAGCAAGAGATCGAGGCGAGCCAGTGTTTTCTTGCCAGAAAAGGCATCTCTTATAAACAAGAACTGCAGCATTCGTCAGTAACGGGTCAAACCGCAAAGCTCCTGACCCTGCTCTAGGCACGCCATGGGGAGGTGCACCCATTTCCTTGCCACTGCATTGAGAGGAGCAAGAGCACATCCCTATAACACCTGAGACAGCTAAAGTGAGGCTGGCGTAGGCCACACTCCACTGCAGTTTTGTATCTCTCCTCACCTAGAGCTATGTCTGGGAAGACGGCTCTTCCCCGGCAGGTATCAGCTGGGGGCAGGGCCTGGCACTAAGCCCTTTCCATGTGTTTGCTGTGTTGTGGTGCTTGCTCTGCTCCAGGGGCCCGGCCCAGGCCACGTCACACATGTCCTGTTCTCTTCATGGCTGTCTGATGCCTGATGGATTCAGGGCTCAGATCCTACAGTGATGGGTCGGAGATACAGGCAGACTTCCCACCCTTCACTCAGCTATCACTAGCACACAGACCAAACCACCTGGCGTCCCAGTGGGGGGCGGGGGGGGCCTCTGTTTGCCTCTCGCAGAGCCCCTCCCCTTGCACCACTGGCTTTGCAACTAAAAGGAACCTTGTCCCCTCCCCCACTCCCATGCAGCCAAGGCCAGAAAGCACTTCCGCATGTGACTGTTCTACTCACAGCTGTCTCCAAAGCGTGGCCATCACAGGACACTCGTGCAAAGGGGTCTGAGGTGCCAGATATGTCCCGTGGGGCCAGGTCTCTGTGGGAAGAGAACAAGAGGAGGAGGATGGGGGTGGCTTTCTGGATGGCTAGGGGATAGGGCAGAGGCATGGGATGCTAGGAGCTGACTTGGCCTCCCCAGTGTGGCCAGGTGGGATTGTAAGCCCTTTGGGGCAGGGACTGTTGCTGTTTTGTGTTTGGACAGCACCTGACACAATGGGGCCTGGCCAGTGCCTGGGTCAGCTTCAAGACACTAATGCAACACAGACAACAGCCAGGACCCAGGAGAAAATAAACTCTCACCCTGAGGTACAGACAAAATCCCCCCGCCCCCTTCTCCCAGTCCTGCAGCGTGGGAAACAGCACAGCAAGGGCTTGCTCCTCCCCACACAGGACACCAGCAAGCTAGCGCACAGGCTGGCTTTGCACTGGGAGATCAAGCTGCTCCATCATCTCTCAGACAGCGGCATGAACAGGTGAGCGCGGGGATGCACTCGAAAACTGCAGGGCTGGCCCACTCTGCGTCTCACGCATGGCTCCTGCAGTGTGGACTATGGAGTGGGATGGGGAGAAGCAGGGAAAACCAAAGGAACTCTTGAAAAGCACCTGTGGAGTCGGAGAAGCCCCAGAACAGCCCTGGCAGGGCTCAGCATTTGGGGACATCCCAAGTGGGTGATCTACCAGCTGGAGATTGAGAAGAGAGCAGAGAGCATTCCTCCGGGGAAAGAAAAGCCAGGAGAGCCAGAACTTCCCTGAATCCCAGACAGAGCCCGCCCCGGCCCCGGCTCAAACCCTGGGGAGAGGCTGAGTAACAGGAAAGAGAAAGTGAACATGGCCCTTTAAGGGGAATATAGCCCACCCCTCAGAGCTCTCTTACTCCACCCCCCCCCAAGTCTTCTTCTCTCTCACTCTGTCTTTCTGCCCCTCTCCCACTCTGCCCTACTCCACCTGTCCCCCACGTACATACCAGGGTCCCTTAGCCAACACTTTCTGTTCCCATGACTACTCTCCACTATTAATAGGATAGTCTCCTCTCCTGCTGGAGGAGGGGCACTGCCCCAGGGCTGGGGCAAGTCACAGGCAGGAGAAGAGGCTAGCACAAGTTGCCTGGTGATTTCACCATGAGCCAGCAGGGCCCCACTACCTTTCCTTGGGCCTCAGGAATGCCAGGCCACCAGAGACAGGGAAGGGGCTGGAGGTAGCATGTGCTCTCCTAGTTCCCTGGAGAACTGCCGTGGAACTCCCCTGCCCCACAAGTAGAGGGAGGGACTGACCCACCCCCTCTCACCTGCCCCTCCACAGAGGAATGCTTGGAAGATGGAGCCCGCTGCATTGACTCACCCCATCTCCCCTCCCCGAGCACTCTCCATGGCCGCATTGTTGCCTAGGAGCCTCCGCTGGTTGCTAAGACAGTAGGATGTCTTCTCTGCATCATGCTGCTCTCTGCCAAGCCTCCAGGCAGGCTGGCTCTGGTACAATGGGGCCAGGCCCCTACACTCCCATACCAATCACTCTGGCCTGTGCCCCCAAAGCAAGGGGGTCTGTAGCCAGAGCCACGTGACTGCACTCTCATGTCCCCATGGAGGGAATCCCCACCCTGTGCCTAACTCCATGTGTTGAGAGCCAGAACTCAGGAATCCTGGCTCTCCACTGGTGACCTCAGACAAGTGACTTCACAGACAAGTGACAAGTGACTTCACTGGTCCGTGCCTCAGTTTCACCACCTGTAAAACAGGGATAACGATAAGTGACCTCCTTTATAAAGCACTTTGGGATCTAAGATTAGAAGCACTAGATGAGAGCTAGGCATTATAAATACTCTGGAAAGAAATCTTAACACTACGGGTAAGGGGTGTGGGGCTGGGAGTTGAGCTATAAGGAATATCACTAGGCTGTTACCAAAGACAGGGGCCTGCAATTGACGACTAAAGCTACCAAGTCACTTTAGCAGTAACTGTGTTTGAACAGGTCTGTGATGCAGCAGTTTAAGGCTACAGGCCCTTTCCTGTTGGGACTCCTGGGTTCAAGTCCTGTGGAAAAACAGCAGAGCAAATAATCAAGCAATCAATTTACAAACACTTAAAAGATGATAAGTACCAATAAATATGGATTTGTCCAGAACAAATTGTTACCCTCTCTTCAACAGGGTAACAAGCCTTGTGGATGGGGGGAAGCGGTAGACGTGGTCTATCTTGACTTTAGTAAGGCTTTTGACACTGTCTCACATGATATTTTTGACATTATGCCCCGTATTCTTCATAGAAATATGCTTATGATATGAATATAGCATAACTAAGATGTATTTTATGCAAGATGGGTCATGTGAGCTATCATTGGCAAGGTTATGATGTACTAAATATGGCTGTCCTATTTATATGCATGTATCATTTCTGTATTTGAAGTTAGGAATATTAATTCTGTAGCTGGGGAGAGGGATAGCTCAGTTGTTTGAGCACTGGCCTGCTAATCTCAGTGTTGTAAGCTCAATCCTTGAGGGGGCCATTTAAGGATCTGGGGCAAAAATAGGGATTGGCCCTGCTTTGAGCAAGGGGTTGGACTAGAAGATGAGGTCCCTTCCAACCCTGAGTTTCTATGATCAAGTGCAGAAGTTTTTGTACCTGGGGAAGGCCCACAAGACAAAATGCAATCAGTCCAGCTGGTTAGTCAATAAACCATTAGGAAGGACAATAGGTCTTTGAAGATGCTAATTGCCCAACCTTCCTGGGATGCTGCTTTGACACTGCAGGGTCATGTGGTCTTGTACTGGACACCATCTTGGACTGCTGGTAGTTTTCCACTCAGGGTGGGGATGAAACTGGGAAACAAAGGATTCCTGCCACATGTAAATCTTATTTAAGGCTGGGGAGTGAGTTAATCAAGGTTGGTTCTTCACTGAATTCCCATCCAATTTGACTGCTGGAAACACCTACAACCAGGGGTGGTGAGTTATATGGGCCCATGGTGCCCAGCAATATTCAGAGCCCGAGGGTCCAGCTCCACCAATGTTTGGGGCCAGGTCTCTCCCCCGGCCCCACGTGCTGCCCCTGCGCCGCCCCCGGGCCCCTGAGCATCCCTGCCTCTCCCCTGCAGCTCCATGCTGACTCTACTCTGCTGGCTCCCGGAAGCAACTGCCACAGGATCTAGTGCCCACCCCGCATCCACTAGTGGCAGGGCAGGCTGCCCTTACCCTGCCCTTCTGTCTCAGACCCTTCCCTTTTCCGGCAGGACCCTCCACCAGCACGGGGCCCCTCCTGCCCACGGTCACCGCTCCTACCCTACTCTGGGCAAGGAGCAGCCCCGTCCCTCATCCCCAGTGAGGGATGGGGCTGCCAGCAGGGGAGGAGGCACACATGTCATGGCAGCTCTTCCCCCCACCCATCCCCAGCACCCACCACAGGGCAGACGAGGGGGATTCCTGGACCTGAGAGGGGTCCTAGGAGCACGTGCAGTGACAGAGGTGGGGGCGAGTGTGCTGCCAGGGGCGAGGGGGCCCTCCCCTAGAGCTCACTGCTGCCAGCGAGTAGAGGGCCTGTCTGTACCCCAAACTCATCCCAAGCCCTGCCCCACCCCGGAGCCTGCATCCCCAGCCAGAGCCCTCACCCTCCCTCACACCCCAACCCTCTGCCTCAGCCTGGATCCCCCTTCTGCATCCTGAACCCCTCATCCCCACCCCACACCCCAACCCTCTGCCCTAACCCTGAGCCCCCTCCCACACCCCAAACCCTCATCCCCAGCCCCAACCCACAACCCTCATCCCTGTACCCCCTCCTACCACCAAACTCCCTCCCAGAGCCTGCACCCCTCACCCCCTTCTACAGACTTACCCCCAAGCCCAGCCCAGAGCCTGCCCCCAAACTCCCTCTGAGAGCCTGCACTCCTCATCCCCTCCTGCACCTCCACCCCCTGCCCCAGCCCAGAGCCTGCACCTCAGACTCCCTCCGCCACCCAAACTCCATCCCAGAGCCCAGCTTCTCACCCCTTCTATACCCAAACACCCTCTCAGAGCCTATACCCCAAACCCCTCCTGCACCCCAATCCTCTGCCCCAGCCCAGGGCCTGCACCCCAGACCTCCTCCCCTCACCCAAATTCCCTCACAGAGCCTTGGGCAGGTGGGGAGCAGAGTTTGGAGGAATGGGCTCTGGGCACCACCAAAATTTCTACTAACCTGCCACCCCTGCCTACAACTGAACTGGGGAAGAACTGGGCCCAGGCTAGAAGGGGGTCTGGTCTGTGAAAGGAATATCTGGAATTTTAAACTTCAAGCAAGAGCAGTTTATGCTCGAGAAATTCTGCAGCCTGCCTAAAACAACATTTAGGGTGAGAAATTACTACTTGTAGCCAATTTCTTTAGTGTATGAAGCCTAGTTTATGTGTTTATTGTATTTGCTCAGTAATCTGTTTGCTATCCCTTATAATCACTTAAAATCTACCTTTGTAGTTAACAAACTTGTTTTTGGTTTATTCTATAACTAATTTGTGTAATTCATAACTAGGGGAGGGGCAAAAACTACATTGTAGGAGAGGGTGGATTTCATGAGCTGTATCGATCTCTATGCAGCGCAAGCCAATATAATTTGGGGTTTGCACCCCAAAGGAGGTGTGCACTCAAGTGCTGGGCAATCCCTAAACTAAATCTTCCCACACACAACCGCTCAGTGTCTGTGTCTTTCTCCAGCTGGTGTGTGTGTGTGTGTGTGTGTGTGTTGGAGGAGCCTTGAGGGCCTGGCACAGCAGGGCAGGATGAGCATGATGAGTGAGCCCAGGCTGGTGGAACAGGTGGGCTCAGTGGGATCTCAATACATCAGGTGGCACCCCGGAAGGGGACAACCCATCACAACCTTCTCATAAACAAACTAGGGAAATACAACCTAGATGGGACTACTATAAGGTGAGTGTATAACTGGATGGAAAACCATTCCTGGAGAGTAGTTATCAGTGGTTCACGCTGGAAAGGCAGAACAAGTGGGGTCCTGCAGAGATCAGTTCTAGGTCTGGTTCTGTTCAATATCTTCATCAATGTACAGAACAGAGAGTGCATAGATAGTACACTTTAAAAGGTTGTGGATGATACCAAGCTGGAAGGGGTTGCAAGTGCTTTGGAGGATAAGGTTACAATTCAAAATGAGCTGCACAAATTGGAGAAACGGTCTGAAGTAAACCCGAGAAAATGCAATAAGGACAAATGCAAAATGTATCCAGTAAAGAAGAAACAATCAGTTGCACAAATACAAAATGGGAAATGACTGTCTAGGAAGGAGTACTGCAGAAAGGGATCTGGGGATCATAGTGGATCACAAGCTAAATATAAGTCAACTGTGAAACACTGTTGCAAAAAAAAAGTAAGCATCATTCTGGGATGTGTAAGCATCATTCTGGGATGTATCAGCAAGATTGTTGTAAACAAGACATCAGAAGCAATTCTTCCACTGTACTTTGTGCTGATAAATCCTCAGCTGAAGTATCCAGTTCTGGGTTCCACATTTCAGGAACAATGTGGACAAATCAGAGAAATTCCAGAGAAGAGCAACTAAAATTATAAAGGCCTAGAAAACATGGCCAATGAGGGAAGATTGAAAAAATTGTGTTTGTTTAGTCTGGAGAAGGGAAGACTGGGGGGGACAGTTTTCATGGACATAAAAGTGTGTTACAAGGAGGAGGATGAAAAATTATTTTCATTAACCACTAAGGATAGAGCAAGAAGCAATGGACTTAAATTGTAGTAAGGATGGTTTAGGTTGGACATTAGGAAAAACTTCCCCACTGTCAGGGTAGCTAAGCACTGGAATAAATTGCCTATGGAGGGTATGGAATCTCCGTCATTGGAGATTTTTAAAAGCAGGATAGATAAACTCCTGTCAGGAATGATCTAAATAATATTTAGTCCTGCCATAAGTGCAGAGGGCTGGACCAGTTGACCTCTTGAGGTCCCTTCCAATCCTGGGATTTTATTTCAAAGACTGTCATCACTTGGAGGTAGGATGCATCTCAGCTTGGGGAGCAATGAACATCCAGCTGCATCAAAAGACGTTTTTGCTCAACAGGCAACTCCGCAGTGATGGTTAGGCTTGGCAGAATTTGATTTTTTTTTTAATAATTTTGACAGATATGTTTATCAAGGGACGTGATCATTCCCCTTTATTTGGCATTGCTGAGACCTCATCTGGAGTACTGTGTCCAGTTTTGGGACCTACACTACAAGAAGGATGTGGAAAACCTGGAAAGATTCCAGAGAAAAGCAACAAAAATGATTAGGAGGCTGGAGGACATGATTTATGAGGTGAGGCTGAGGGAACTGGGATTGTTTAGTCTACAGAAGAGAAGACTGAGGGGGGATTTGATAACTGCTTTCAACTACCTGAAAGGGGGTTCCAAAGAGGATGGATCTAGACTGTTCTCAGTGGTAGCAGATGACAGAACAAGGAGTAATGGTCTCAAGTTGCAGTGGGGAAGGTTTAGGTTGGATATTAGGAAAAACTTTTTCACTAGGAGGGTGGTAAAGCACTGGAATGGGTTCCCTAGGGAGGTGGTTGAATCTCCTGCCTTAAAGGTGTTTAAGGTGAGGCTTGAGAAAGCCCTGGCTGGGAAGATTTAGTTCGGGTTGGTCCTGCTTTGAGCAGGGCATTGGACTAGATACCTCCTGAGGTCCCTTCTAACCCTGAGATTCTATGATTTTTTATTTTTAATCAATTTAAATGTGAACAGTTGCAAGAAATTATGGGGGAGAATCAGACTATTGGGGTTCAATCAGTATTAATGAGAGCAATCAGATTTGAAAGGCAAAAGCTTTAGAACCATTAAAACACAAATTATCAATATACCAAAGAACTAGCCATAAATAAAACTCACAAATTTGTAGACATTATTTTTCTTACTTTGCCTAACTGCAAACGTTGATTGTTGGCACTGGAGCTATCCTATTGTCAGGGGTGAGGGGATTGTATGGGGAAATGGATGTTTTTTTCCAACTTTACAATAAATATCTAGTCCTTCCAAGCTTCGTTATGGGATAGTGAGGGGGTGCTGCAGGACAGGCTGGACGAGGGGTGGGCAGAGCCATGCAGAGGTTCCAGCATTGGAACAGTAGGAGATGTGGAGTGGAATAGCAGGCGGTGGGGAGAGGAGGCTGAAACTATGGGGCATCAGCAGAGCTCAACATGTGGGGAGCCCAGGACTGGAAAAGCAGGGGACTGCCTGACAGGCCTGAGGTGCATGGGGAGAACTGCATGGGAAGCCCAAGACTAGCACAGCATGTGGCTGTGGGTTAGGATTGAGCAGCATCGCAGAGCTGGCTGCATGGAAAGCCCACGACCAGACTAGCAGGGGCAGGACTGAAGCCACCAGCATAGCTTGTGTAACTTCGACCCACACTCTGCACTGTCTCGCAATTGGCTTGTGCTGGGAGAGGGCTGTGGGTGGGGAGGGGTCCACTGCTTTGTGACACTGTCTTGTTTCTCTCCCCAACACCTCACCTCTTCACCTGCACAAATCCACACCTCCCAGCACAAAGAACGTCTCACCATCTTACCCCTCATCACGGGGTTCCAGTGCGCGTTTGAAACCAAATAAATAAAAAGCCCCAAACAAACTATTAACTCGTTCCTCCCCATTCCTGGTGGACGCATGAGGATAATGACCTCCTTTGTAAGGTGTTTTGAACCCTAAGCATTATATAAGAGCTATTGTGCTATTAATACCCTGGATAAGAATCTTAGCAGTACTGGATGCTAAGCTATAACCACTAGGCTGTTATCAAAAAGGAGAGGGGCCCAGAACTGGGGTATAAAGCTCCTGAGTCCCTTTAGCAATCACTGTGTTTATGTCTTATGTTCAAATGACCTGTGCTGCAGGCAGAAGGTAAAGGACACTGACCTTTTCCCCTTCCATTCAAATCCTGCCCTGTTTCAAAGAGTGATGTGACTGAGCAGGGGCACGTCTAAGCTTGAGGAGCAGTGAACATCCAACTGCACCACAAGACTGTTTTGCTCAACAGGCATCCCCTCAGTTTGGGCTAGTGGGGGTATAGCGGTGCAGGGCTGAGGGGCACCGGCAGAGCTGGGGGTAAGTTCCCAGCACTGGAACAGCTGGGGAGCTGGACTGGCATGCACCCTTAGCAGCAGTAATGTGTCCTCCATGCAGGGGGATGAAGAGTCACCCCGCGGCGCTGAACTCAGGCATGGTCAGTGCCAGCAAAAGCCAAATGGCGCTTGCTACAGTACAGAGTGCGGACACCTCCCTGGAGAGAACAAGGAATGCCCCAGAGAGTACAGCGTAGGTTCTTCAGAGAGGAGGGACAGACTAAGGGGAAGGAAAATGGGTGGAAGAAAACAGAAGTCCTGGGGAGCCCTATGGACAAGTCACTGTGCCATAAAGCTTGGGGCAGAGTTAGTGCTATTAGCTCAGGACTGCCCTTTTGCTGATCACTTGGGGACATAGGAAAGATTAAAGAAAAACAGCTATTGGCCTAGTTTCCAAATGAAGTAAAGGAATACTGCAAAATGCGTGACTCATGTCTGAAGCAGGAAAAGTCTGCAGGACACAGCAAGGCTCCTGGGCATCCTTTACTAGTGATCAAAGCAGCATTTTTCAGGGTTGCCATGGATATCATAGGGCCAGTAGCCAGCCCAACCCAGAGAGGAAAAAGATGTATTTTAGTCGTGGTGGATTTTGCCCCCAGGTACCCAGAAGCAGTCTCGGTCTAATGTGCAAGCTGAGAGTTGCTAAGGCACTTTTCTCTATACTCATTAGAGCAAGCTTTCCACAACAGATCCTACCAGATTCTGGCCCACATTTCACGTCCCAGCTATTTAATGACTTATAGAGGGTGTTTGGGATAAAACAACTGAAATTTGCCCCCATTGCCCAGAAACAAATGGTTTAGCTGAGAGGCCCAACGGACCTTAAAATCTAGGTAAACTGTAGGGCCAGTGACTGGGATGTAATGTTATCCTAGCTGTTGTTTGCTTACGGGAGATGCCTCAAGAGCCCACAGGGTTCACCTCATTTGACCTCCTAATGGGCAAAAGGTCAGAGACTCTTGCGAGGGGGAAGCAGAGGGGAAACCAGTGGCTGAATATGTGCAAAGGTTTAGGGAAGATTTAAAGTCTTGTAGGGATAATACCCCTCCACCCCCCTTATCAATAAGTTCATTCCCTTGCTTCCCATGAGTTGCGCAGTGTAACCCTTGGTTGTCCTAGGATATCTATACTGTCTAGTAAGAGAGAAAGACACTGCACTCTTTTTGTGCCATGAGCAGCCTGAGAAGTGGGACAGGTGCAAAAATATAGCGTGCAGGGGAAGCACAGATGGTTTGATGTCAGTGGGCTGCCAGGTCACTGTCCGTCCATAGATCGCGGCTCAGCCTCAGGGATAGGTCGGCCAGAGCAATCAAGGTGCTGCGTCTATCTCACCACTTCAGAGATAGACTAAGCCCTTGAATTGCATTTACCCACATGCATGACCCGTAACAGCAGCAGCATACCGCACTCACTCTGCCCAACGAAGTAGTTTCCTCAGTCTCTGCGGGATGAATGGAAGACAAGGAGAGAGACTTACCTGGTGTAGGGATCAAGTCAAGTCCACCAGAGGAATCAGAGCCTAGATATACCTGGATATTGAGCCGTCCTGATCTGGGAAGTCTGATGATTGTGAAACATTCCCCCTGCCTCTTTCCTCTCCTCTTTTATCTCTGCTGCTTTCATTTGTTAGTTGGGGACTTGGTAACCGCCAAGCCTATTAACTTTGCTATTAAGGTGTTAGGGTAATGAATGTTATCTGGTTTACGTTATTTACTTATCAGTTTTGATTTTAAATACACCTGGTGACAGATACAGAACAATCCAATCTTCTAAAAAAACAAGGATTTGGGACCTAGGTTTCATTTCTCCCCTGAAATTTATAGATTTTAAGTGGCCTGTCTAACAGGCTGTGATGGTGATGGTGCAGCAAAACCTCTTAACAAGCCAGGCAGCTCAGAGGAATGGTACAATCACAAACAGCTGACTGATCATTTGATGTGGGGGAATCTGGAACTGGTGTTACTTCCTGTAAAAAAAGTACAAAATGCAGAATTCATGGGAGGGGCTTTGTGCGATGGTAGAGAGGGTTAACAGTGTTACCTACAATGTATGAAGGCCCCACAGCAGGGCTGTGCTGCAGATTGTGTATAGAAACAAGTTAGATGTGTATCACAATTGTGACACCATTGGAAGCATGATCTGCTATTTGATTTGATGACCAAATGCCATAGTGACATCTCATTACAGAGCACTGATCTATGCAAAGTGTGAAGAGGCAGAGATTTTGGCTGTGCTGCAAAGGCACTGTTCAGAAAGCCAGACTTGACTCACAAAATCGTCCACAAGATTAACCCTGTGGGACCACAACATGGGCTCAGCAGAGCACACCTTACAACCGGTCAAATGAAGGAGCACATTCATAAGGAGATACACAGCATGCTAACATGGCAATAATTACAGGATCCAACAGTCTCTGATCTTCTTGTATTGCTATGGCCCCCAAGAAGGATGGGACTGTAAGGTTTTGTGTTGATTACAAGAAATTTATTGTGGTCACAGATCCTGATGCAGACCCCATGCCCAGACTCATTACATGCTAGACACTTTAGGCAGGGCCAAGTTCCTGAGCATCCTGGATTTAACAAAGAGATGGTGGCAGATCCCCAGGGATGACAACACACAGAAAAAACATCCAGCTTCCATTATTGATCTGTAACTTTTTGAGTTCAAAATGTTGCCATTTGGGTTAGTTAATGCAGCAACCACTTTTCAGAAGCTTGTTAACCAGGTATTAGCTTGGTTACAAGACTGTGATGTGACCTGCATTGAGACTATTGCAATCACAAAAAACACTTGAGAATTGTGCTGAAGGTACAGGTCTCACAGTCAAAGTGTCAAAATCATTGGGTAGGAGGGGGACAGATTTGCTTGGATCCCTTGAAAGTGGACTCAGTTATTAAATGGCTGATGCACCAAACCAAAAGCAAGTTCAACTTTTATAAGCTTGGCTAATTATTCCTGCAGGCTTGGTGGGGTTCAGTGTCATGTTTGCTAGCGCAGGTTTTGACTTTTTACAGAAGTTGAACAATGTAGTGTAGAAAATCTTTGGTGAGGAAAAGAAAATTCTATGAGAAAACCTTTTCTGGCGGGTCCTGATTTTGACAATGTGTTTGAATATGCATAGCTGCATCGCTCGCAGGCCTGGGAGCAATACTAATGCAAGCAGTTAAAGGCAATAAAAAACATCCTATTGCTTTCTTAAGTAAAAAAAAAAAAAACTGATCCCCCTCTCCCCTACAACAGAGTTACTCTGTCATAGAAAGAGAATGTCATGCAATTGTGTGGGCAGTCAAGCTGTTAAGTCAATCTGTTTAATAGGAAGTTCAGGGCTCTAACACACTACTCTGTATTGGTATGCCTACACAGAACAAAACATACCAACTCCCAACTGCTGCACTGGAGTACAGCTCTCTGGGAACACGATATGGAAATTGTAAATATTAAGGGCAAAGAAAATGCAGACATGTACTTTTGAGGCAAGGGGGTTCTGAGATGACACAAAGATTAACCAGTGGCTGACCCTACCACGTCAATGTAAGGGGTAGGTGTGATCCATGGACCTCTTGAGGGCGACAGGCAGAGGGCACAAGTAATGCCTGGGGTTTCACAGGGAGCCCTGGGGTCAGGTGTATAACAATTCACCGAAGGGCAGCATGTGAGGTCTCTGCTATGAGCCAGTATCACCCTGATCATCACAATCATTTCAAAACGTTTGAATGGATAAGAGTTAAGGAGTTGTGTGTCTATACTGGCAATTATGTTCTCAAAGCCTTGCAGTTAAGGCAAACAAACAGGAGAGGATCGTTGCAGGCAGCGGCTACTAGACTGGGCAGACTCCCTGTCTGGGCATTGTGCATTGTTCACTTCACATTAGAGGTCTATTTGGATGTGGAGCCTGGTCCTACTCAAGAGCTTGCAAAAGTCTACAAGAAAGAAGCATATAGGAAAAAGCCAGCCAGCCAGGGGTGTCCTATTTACAAGTAATGACTGAGTTGTCGGAGTATAGCAGGGAAGGGCAAAGGTAACCATATGAATCTTTCGCCAAGGAAGCAAGTTGACAGTGTGACTTCTCCTGATAGAAAGATCACAGCAAAGCCTCACTGTAGAACGGGGGAAGGACTTTAGGGAGAATATCTAGTTAGTCAAGCTTCTAGAATGCACATTATGAGTTTATTTTATATGGAAACAAATGGTTACAGTTACTTCTACCTGAAATCTCTGCTCTGTTTTTAGACTTTGGCTTGTTTACATGATAAGCATATCTAAATGCTGAGACTTGAGCAGAGCTGTGATCTCAGGTGTAGCTAGTAAGCTGTGGTGCACAGTTCCATTGGCAGCAGAGAGTCTGAATATGAAGAGTGGCCAGTAGTTGGACTAGAAACCTCCTGAGGTTCCTTCCCACCCTGATGCTCTATGATCCGGAGCAAAGCCAGCAGTTGGACACTCCGAGAGCTCGGAGGCTGGCGTGTGCCTCTCGCTAATCTGCAGAGGGACAGCAGAACCTGTGCGGGGAGGGGTAGGCTGGTGTTGCCTGAGGCTGGTGAAGTTGGGGAGCTGACGCCTGGCAGGCATAGGCAAGACTTCTTCATGCCAAGGGCAGGTGGTCACGAGGTGCCTCACAAATGCGACAGCAGAGGCACTGGCACAGCTGTGCTAGGGAAGGCTGCATAAATCCTGCATACACTACGCACTGGCACTGCCCCCCTTTCCTGAGCTCTAAATCAGCTGGTGCTAGGAACAGGATTGGGGGAGGGTCTTATTCCTCTAAGATTCATGAAACTGATTTCTCTCCCACCGTCATACCCCTTCACCCACCCAGATGGGGCCCTCCCATGTCCCAGTGCCACTTCCCGAAGAGCACAGCTCAGCCAAGAGCCTTGTGTCAGCTTCACTGCAAGACTAGGATTTGAGTGTGATTTCAACATCAATAAAAGCCTTTCCTCTCCATTCCTAGTGGGGCACCCGGATCGTGTCTATGCATGACCTGAATGCTTTAGAGAGAAAGGACAGGCTTGTGCACTTGGATTCATGAGCCCTGGAGCCAATTCCCTGCTCTGCCATGGGTTCTGTGTGACCTTGGGCATGTCACTTTATCCCTGTTTTACAGATGGCAACATTGATCATCATCTCTCCTTTGTCCTTAGATGGTGAGCACTTTGGAAGGGACTGTCTTTTACTATGTGTACAGCCAGCACCCTGCACGGTAGGGCCCTGATTGCAGCTGGGGCTACTGGAATATCAATATTTGCTAGCCAAAGGGAAGCAGGAGCTAAAAGGGACCTTGATTTCTTCACACTTGCTCTAGGAATTGTGCCAGATGGATGAGGAAGGAAAAGAATTTCAACTCCAA
>ML679514.1:0-11070 GCA_007922305.1 Dermatemys mawii
GGTTGTGCTGACTTGTTCAGTGTCCCTCCCTTTTCATTTCTGAGACTCAGGTCTACAGCATGTCAGGACTACAGAGCCTCCGGCCAGGCTGTCTCTGAGGTTCTGGAAATGGACCCAACCCATCCTGGAATTAGGCCCGGCCAGCTGATGTGACACTGGCTTTGCTGACCCTGTTGCTGGGGAAGAGGGAAACTGTCTCTCACCTGGATGTTCCCTCCAGGTGCCCAGTCTGGCTCGAATGTCCCTGGATCAGGGTTCACGGACCCAAGAGGTGGCTTTAAAAACCATGAACATTTTCACAAACACTTCAACTTTCTCCACTTTCTATTTCAATTTTCTATTAATTGATTGTCAGGGAGGTGTGGCCAGGCTGCCCAAGCCTGAGTCACGTCTGCGGCCTGCCCTGCCTGGGCTGAGGGACTCAGAGCCACACGAGTCAATGGCAGCTCATAACCCGTCCGCCCACTGTTGTAGTTCTAGCATGTCTGTGGCCATACAGCCCACTCTGGGGCTGTGAGGGAGGGTGGAGGAGCGATGGGGCTGGGCACTAGCCTGGGGCAGGATCGATCCATTTGATGAGGAGGGTTCTGGGCTCCAGTAGGGTTTGCAGAAGGGGCGGGATCTCGGATGGAAGGGGCAGGGCAGGGAGTTAGCCTCCCCCAGCTGGTGATTGACATCCCATCCATGGTGTTGAAATGCAAGAGACTGCCCATTCTGCACTTGTAGTGAGGTTCCCCCACTACGTGGCCGTGCAGAGGCTGCAGGAGACAGGCAGGTGACAGCAGAAGAAGGGGCGACACAGGAGCTCTCAGCAGCAGGGGGAAGGACAATGCCGTGGAGAAGTGATGCAGAGTGACCAGTGCAAACTGAGAGCCAGGGAAGGGAGTGGGGGCAGCAGAAGCTGAGGTATCCCTCAAGGCCTTCCCCTCCCCCACCCTGGGGTCTTTCCTGCCCAAGGAGGGAGGGTTTCGGTGGAAGGAGAGTGGAGAGTCTGTTAAAGGGACATTGGATTGACCTGTCACACCACAAGGTGGGAATATGAGGCAAATGGCCCTGCCCAGCATGCTCTGGGGTGGAGGTTTTGCTGTTGATTGTAGATTTGAATGGGGTTCTGGGTTTTTCCCAAACTCCCGTTTGATTCTCTTTCCCTTTTAACAGATGTTCCCATTGGCTCTCTGCCCATGCAGAGCTGGGGCTTAGGGATGTGTCACCTTTTTCCCAGGCAGAGGGTGACACCTGGCTAGTGAGTGGGGTTCAGTTTGGGGGACCCCCTCACTGAGGGCAGGCTCAGTGCAGATCTCTGCCCTTTACTCAGCCCACAGGGATTTTTTGCACTAACATCTCAAGCATGCAAATCCGTCCCCGCAGAGCAGCACCACCCCGCTCCCTCTGTCCAGGGCAAAGGTATCTTCTGTGGCTGGAACCCACCCAGTTTGTGCAGCTGGAACCCGGGGGCTGAAGCCAATGGGAGAAGGTTCAAAGTCAATGCACATGGGAGAAGCATCTTGTGTTTCATTCCTTATGTCCTGGTCCCATCCTGTGGCCATTTCCTTTTCCTCCTTTCTGGTGAAAGCTTTGGTGTTTGGCACAGAAATGTTATTTCCTCAGGAGAGGTCCAGGGGTGACGGCCGCATCCCTGTGCCAAACAGTGACTAGAAGGGGACAGAAAAAAAAAAGCCTATAAGACAAGGCATCCATCTCTGTCAAAAACTCATCTCCCTGCTGCAAGTCTAACCCTCCTGCAGTCTGGGGGCTGGACTCAGCACTATTCAGCCCCTGTGTATGCAGCAGGAACAAACACAAACCTTGGCTTTAAAACAAGCTTTCCCCTTCCTTCTCAGGGAAGAGTTTTCTATGACTGAAGTTGAGCTTCAGTTCCCCTCTTCTAGGGGTGGGTTGGGGGTGGGGTCTCCTCCCAGTGAGATCTCTTTGCACCTTAGCCCCATTTCAGTCACTGGGATGGAAACTCTGCTCCCAGATGTCAGGCAGCCTCCAGATGATCCACATTACTTACTAGCTCCAGAGTCATGTATCACCTTCTTTACTGCCCCCAGAGCAGAGAAAAAAGGTGTGGATGGTTTAGCGGTGAGCATAGCTGCTTTCCAAGCAATTCACTTAAGTTTGATTATCAGCCAACATAAGAATGGATTGTGTCTTCTGTTGTTTTCTTGCCACACTATCAATGGAATGAGATGATAAATGTCTCCAAGCCAGTAGCTTGTTCATGATGGAGCTGTACAAGGGGCTAGAATAGACAGGGAGCTGCAGCACTCTTCTTTGTGTCATGTGAGAAAGAGAGAATGCTGGGAAATCTGCATGTCCCATTCCCTGGCCTTTAGCATTATGATTCCAGCTGTGTGAGACGTTTATCTGATGTCCACACATGATGGGGAAAGAAAGTCTTGGGTCAGTTTTTTTCTCCTGCAGATTCCTTTGTTGTTCAAATTATAATGACACGAACAGAAGGGAGGCAGAAGGGAATTGGGGGCCAGTGGCGCAGGGAGGAAGTTGAGCTGTCAGGGTCTAGTCTAGCTCAGGGTCCAGTTCAACTTGTTCCCCACGCCACAGGCTCCCCAGTCTACTTCTGCCACCAGGTCAACCTGGGATCTAAGGCAGGAATGGAGTGAGGAAACAAACGAAGCTGAGGAAGACAGGCAAGAGTGAGTCTTGCTTTCATGGGGCTCTTCCGATGATGTCCTTTCTCTGTGCCATGGCTGACAAATCATCCAGGACAGAGAAGTAGCAGGCCAAAGTAATGCTGTGTAGCAGATAAAGAAGCTCAGTTGGGTGAGTGTTAGAATGAAGTTTTCAAGGTCTGTGGTTCAATCCTGGCCTCTCATGCAGGGGTGGTTTGATTTCTGGCAAGGCAGCAGCACCTTTACCTGAGTCAAGTCCCTGATTTTGAGCTCATCAGCAGAACAACACAGCATGGGTTTCTGCCCCTAAACAATGAGAAACACGAGCTGTATTTCCAACACAACTTCTTGGTTGACCCAATATGGTAGGAAGAGAGTGAGGTAGGTTGGGCCTTGGCGATGGTGCCAGAGGGGGAAGAGCGTGGGGACGAAAGCTCCTCTGTGCAGCTGAGCGAGGGCAGTCCTGAGGAAGGGACATCTGTGAAAGTGGCCACGTGGAGCATGGCAGGGATTTGGGGGCCTTGCAGCAGCTGGAATTGGACAGGGTGAGAGTTCAGGAAATGCACCATAATGACTTTAGGGTAGCTCGATGGGCAGTGGGTGATTAGAGGAAGGGCCCGTCTTTTGTCCTCCAGACCAAGGAAGAATGATGGGGTTGGAGTCTTGTTCTTCACATTCCCAGTGCGGGTATAGAAGCTGGAGGAGCTCTGATCAGGGAGGGCATTACTAATGGACTTGGTGCTCCGTGGCATTGGTTACTGCTACGTTAGTGTTTGTGGTCCCCAGTTAAGGTGTGAAAGGAAAGATCAATGGAAGGAACTGGTTCCCTTCCTCTGGACCGCACGGTGTTTGGCGATGGCGGGGGATTTTAATTGTGTCAGCCAGACTGAGGACTTCTGGTCCTATTTCCCTGATTGTCAGAGGAAACGTTTTTACAATTAGCATTACCTGGTGCAGGGTCTGTAGGAAGATCAGCTTGTTTCTCTGTAGCAGAAGCAGTGGAGGGGGGCTGTAGCCTCCTCTTCCTCTGACCCGAGCTCACACCAGCCGCAGATGGGGTTCACCTTTCTGCGGGGACAGGCCGGGAGTCACATTGACCGGAGTTACGTGACAGAGAGGACGTGGACAGCGCAGGGCAGGATAGAGCCAATAGACTGTTCGGATCACGCAGCTCTCACCGTGTTCTCGATGTGGGCAATTCCCTGACCGAGGGCAGAGGATATTGGAAGCTGAGGATCCAGAGCTTGTAAGTTAAAGGGGCGGATGGTAAATCTTGGTGGTGTTGGCAGAACGGGAAAGCATTAGAGGGTTCTAGGGCAATCAGGGGGATTGGTGAGAGTCGGTGATGGAGGAGTTGGAGGCTTTATTCTGACAGTTGGGCAAACACCACAACGTTAAAGAAACTAATGGTGCCAAGTGCTGCAGCGCTGCCTGTGGGATTTCCACAAGACCATCCAGGCACTAAAGTTAGTCAATATGTGACTGCATGAGCTATCAAGCGACAGCTGGCCGACCTCTAGGAGATGAGTCTGCAGCTAGATGATATGAGTGGGACACCGAGTGAAGGGAGGCGGCCTCCCCAGACATTTCTGAGGCCTGCAGGAAACAGAAACAAAGCTGGAGGATGTGGGGACTCAGGGCAGGATGCGTGAATCCAGTAGAGCAGGACTATAGTCAAAGGAAAAGGAGAGAGAATCCAGTGAGGAGAAGCTGCTGGTGGGAAGTAGTAACTACAGAGTGCAAGGCAGTCAGCTGAGAGTCACAGGGCTACAAAAAAAAAGAAGGCAAGTAGGTCCCATGGTGTAATGGTTAGCACTCAGAACTCTGAATACTGTGATCTGAGTTCAAATCTCAGTGGGACCTCCTTGACATAAGTCTCTTTCCTTTAAAGTGCTAGAACTCCTTGGCTACTGTGTCTCTGGTTAAAACAGAGCCTTTTCTCCCCCCCTGCACTGCTGGGTGTCTGATGCCCACTGGAGATAGGTCTTTGGTTCATCAGGATGGCTTCTATAGGTTGAGGTCTTAGACCTTAACAGTCTGGCTAGAGATTCCTGCCCTTCCAGAGCCTGCACCTCTACCATGCCAAACCCTGCTCCCACAGCTGGCACCCCTCCCATTTCCAGCAAATCCCTCCTATCCCAAAACTCACTCCTAGAGCCTGCACCCCTTCCTTCCCACCTCTCCTATCCCAAAACCCAGAGCCAGCAGCCCTCCCTCTTTTCACACACCCCTCCATCCCCAAACTCCCTCCTAGAGTCTGCACCCCCAGCCTGGAATCAAAGTTCATCTCAAAGCCTGAACCCCCACCCACTGCACCCCCTCCCATCCCCTGGCTGAGGTGCTGCACATGGTGAGGTTCTCCTGTCCCGGCCTGAGGCAGCAGTGCTTCCTCGTCCCCTTTTCCCACCCACACCTGCAGGCGGCTGTGGCGGGGGAACACGAGGGAGGCTCTCGGGACACAAGGCAGCTCTGTGTGTTTGTCAGGGTGAAGAGCCACGTGAAGGCAGAAACAGAGGCAAGGAGACAGAGCTTCCACCTCCACCACAGGAGAATGCGGCCATCTGGGAGGAACCTGCTGTGTGCCAAGAGGCCTTTATTCCTCCAGCCTGCAAGGACAGAGGCGGTGTCAGGAAGTTGCCCCTTCAATCCCACACACAAAAGGCCCTTCTGAGGAAAGGCAAAATCCAGAAGAGGAGAAGTAACATCAGGAAGGACTTTAACAACACAGACTTTCAAGATTTGGGTAGATAGTTCACCACCTCACCAGGGATTGAATCCAGGACCCTCAGATTAAAAGTACAACTTTCTACCAACTGAACTAGCCGGGCTCACAAAGTAGAAGAGCAAGTTCATGCAGAGGAGAAACTAGTCAAGAAGATCAGTGCAGGAAACAATAGAGGAAACCTGCTGCTCTCTCACTTCCCAGCTCTAGCCCTGGCCTGTTCCTCCCTCCAGTGCCCTCAGTCACTTTGCCAGCACAATGCCCCACTCAATTCCACCCTCTCCAAACTCCAGAAGGCCCAGCTCACCAACCTGGCCTTACTTACAGCTTCCTCCTAATCCCCCACTAATAGGGAGGAGTATTAAGTCTTCTTTCCTCAGGTCCATCCTCCACCATTCCATGTGTGACTCTGGACATGAGCAGAAGTCATGTCTTAGCAGGTGATTTTTAACGTGCTGTACTTGACAAGGGCTTAAAAACGGGCACTTCAGAATACAAGCACTATGCTCTACCAAAGAAGCTAGCTTAGTTTATTGAAAGGATTCACCCCTCCCACCACAAGTGCAAGAGGGCAGACAAAAGAAGCAAAAAAAGGCCCAGAAGCCCCACCTCTTTTTTCTTCAAAGCTACTGCACCTAAGCAGGATTCCTCCTCCTCCTGTTCTTCTGTGTGACTGATCCTCATCACCGAGACAGCCAGTCCTTCTGCCGCACCCCAATCCCCTCTGCCTAAACCTCCCTGCCACTGTCCTGCACCTGGCTCTATGGAATTAAGTTTCACATCTCCCTGGAACTCTTCTTCTCCCAAGAGAGTCTCTGTCTCCTTCAGTAATTGACCCAAGAAACACAGTGTCTACCTTTTACAAAGCAATGCTTAGAAGACCCTTCTAATGTGACCTTGTGGCTTAATGGAGCAAACTTCTGACTTTTGATCAAAAGATTGAGGGTTCAAGTCCCTTGGTGGTTGGGTGTGTGGAGTTCTCCCTTTCTGCTGAAAGACCTGCTTGCTTCAGTTCTGGAACTTCTTCCTAGCCACTCATGCTGATGTTCTGGCTTCAGCTAAAGCCCAAGGAAGGAGTTGGGCTTTGGGTGTCATAAAGGCTTGGGTGTGATGAGCCCCCAGGTGCTTTAGTCTACCTGTTGCCATTCCTGACTTGCCACAGTAAATGGGCAGATGTCTGGGCTACCCTGTGGAGTAGTTTTCCTCTTCCCAATGTGCACCTGTCTCTGTATTGAGGGCCCTAGGTAAATAGTGCCCTTGGAACCTAGGTGTTTCTCTGCTTCTCAGCAGCTTGGGAAAAGCCACATGGGGACAAATGGGGTTGGAGTCCTTCTCTTTACATTCACAGTGTGAGTACTGTACGTGGTGAAGTTCAGACTAGGGATGACATTACTGGTGGACTTTATGCGCCAGGGCAGTGGTTACAGCTATATTAGTGTTTCTGGTCCTCAGTAAAGGTGTGAAAGGAAAGATCAATGGAAGGAACTGGCTCCTTTCCTCTGGACCGCATGGTGTTTGGTGTTGGGGGGATTTTAATTGTGTCTTCTGGCCTGAGGGCTCCTGATCCTATTTCCCCGACTGTCAGAGGAAACATTTTTACAATGAGCACTACCTGGCGCAGGTCTGTAGCGAGGTTGGCTTGTTTCTCAATAGTGGAATCAATGGAGGGCGGGCGTTAGCTTCCTATTCCTCCGACCTGAGCTCACGCCAGCCACAGATGGGTAACACCTTTCTGCGGAGACACATTGAGCGGATTTACATGATAGAGAGCCAGGGCCGGCGTGAGCATTTTTGCCACCCTAAGGAGAACAGCAGTGGAAGTCTGCTGAAGATGGGCGGAGCTTCCGGAACATTGGGAAAAAAAGATTATGGAAGTTCAAATCCTGCTGCAGAAATGCTGCCAACAGCAGAAGCGGCAGAGAAGGCATGTCTGCCAAAATGCTGCCGAATTCTTTCCTGAGAGCTGCCGCTGAAATACCGGCAATGGAGTGAAGATGCCGCCCTCAAAACAGTTAAGTGCCGCCCTCAAAACCGGTGCTGTCCTAGGCGACCACCTAGGTTGCCTAGTGGTTGCACTGGCCCTGCACAGAGCCCATGGACAGCCAGTGAAGAGTAGAGCCAATGGACTGTTTGGATCAAGCAGCTCTCACCGTGTGCTCAATGTGGGCAATTCCCCAACCCAGGGCAGAGGATATTGGACCCTGAACATCCAGAGCTGGCAAGATAAAGGGTCTGGGTGGTGAGGCCTGGTGGTGTTGGCAGAACGGGAAAGCATCAGAGGGTTCTGTGACAACCAGGGGGACGGTGGGAGTCACTGGGGGAGGAGTTGGTGGCTTTGTTCCAGCAGCCAGGGAAACACCATGACATTAAAGAAACCAACATTGGCAAGTCCTGCAGCGCCACCTGTGGGATTTCTACCAGACCATCCAGGCAGGGGAGCTAGTCAATATGTGACTGCATGACCGGATCAAGTGACAGCTCCCTGAGCTCTGGGAGATGAGTCTGCAGCTGGCTGATATGAGTGGGACACCGAGTGAAGGGAGGGGTGGCCTCCCCAGACATTTTTGTGGCCTGCAGGAAAGAGAGACAAAGCTGGGGGATGCGGGGATTCAGGGCAGGACCCATGGATCCAGTAGAGCAGGACTATAGTTGAGGGAGGAGGAGAGAGAGTCCTGTGAGGGGAAACTACTGGTGGGAAGCAATAAGTGCAGAGTGCAAGGCAGCCAGCTGAGAGACACAGGGGTCCAAAAGTGACCATAGTAGCAGGTCCCATGGTGTAATGGTCAGCACTCAAGACTCTGAATCCTATGATTTGAGTTCAAATATCAGTGGGACCTCGTGCTCGTATGTCTGTTCACTATGACGCACTAGAACTCAATATCCTTGACTACTGTGTACCAAAGGGATTTTTTTTCTCTACTGATGCCCACTGGAGATAGGTCTTTGGTCCAGCTGGTTCAACAGGATGGTGGCTATAGGTTGGGGTCTTAGAACTTAACGGCATGGCTAGAGATTCCTGCAGGTTGACATGATCTTTTGGTTTCTCACTGCTTCACCTGATCTCCACAACTTTGGTGCCTGTATCTGCAGCTGCCACATTCTTCCCCTACCTGTTCCCCACATGGCATTTAAAGGAAGGAGTGTCAGGGCCAGACTTGATAGGCAGGAGGCAGGAAGAGCTCCAGGCTGGAGCCCAGCTCACCTTTCCTCCTCTGGACACCTAGAGCAGAGGTGGCTGGTGCTGACAACCCCAAGGGAAGCCTTAGAAACCACAGAGAAATTGAGGGTGGGGCAAGAGGGGGGATCAGACATTAACATGACACCCAGCCGGCCTGTTCCCTGCCATGCCAAACACCACTGAAGGCCACCCATAGATCAGCATGCAGGACAGCTGCTGATGCTCTGTGGCCAATACCAGAAGACGGTAGGAAAGCAGGGCCAGCCATCCCGGTGGGGCATCTGACCGTTCCCACTCAAGGTGTCACTTTTTCAGTGTAGCAGGAGATTTTTCCCCAAGAGGCTTTTCTCAAGCTGACGAGAAGCAGAGAAACACCCAGGCTCTGAAGGTGCTATTTACCAAGCCCCCTCAATACAGGGACAGGTGCACATTGGGATGAGGAAAACTGCTCTACATCCTAGCTCAGGCATCTGTCCATTTTGTTTGGCAAGTCTAGAGTGGAGGCACCTGGGGCTCAGGCCCCAGCCTTTGTGATGCCCAAACCCCAATTCCTTCCTGGGGCTTTAGCTGAAGCCAGAACATTGGTCTGAGTGGCCAGGAAGAGGTTCCAGTGCTGAAGACAGCGGGGCATTCAGGAGGAAGGTAAAACTTCACCCACCCAACCACGAAGGGACTCGAACCCTCAATCGCCTGATCCGAAGTCAGACGCCTTATCCATTAGGCCACGTGGTCCCATAACAAAAGCCTTTCTAAGCACTTCTTTGGAAAAGGCGGACACTGTGTTTCTTGGGTCAACTACTATGGGGAACAGAGACTCTGAGTCCTGTGGCTGGGCTGCAGCCAGGCCTAGGAAGCAGCCCTATTGGTTGACCTACTTGCCCAAAGTCACTTGGGCAGTGTTGGTCTTTACCCAGGAATGCTGAAGCTGAAGGGCGGGTCTCAGGGAGACTTAATACACCTCCCTGCTAGTCAGGGCTGAAGAGGAGGCTGTAAGTGAGGCCATGTTGATGAGCTGGGCCTTCCAGAGTTTGGGGAGGGTGGAGTTGACTGGGGCATGGTGCTGGAAAATTTCCTCAGTGCAGTGGAGGGAGGAGTAGGCCAGGGCTAGGGCTGGGAAGAGAGAGAGCAGGAGGTTTCCTCTATTGTTTCCCTCTCTCTTTTTCTTGTCTAGTTTTTCCTCTGCATGAACTTGCTCTTTCATTTTGTGAGCCTGGCTAACTCAGTTAGTAAAGCCTCAAACTTTTATTCTGAGGGTCCAGGGTTCCAGTCCGTGCTCAGATGAGAAGCTATTATTCTGAATCTTAAAAGTCTATATCTTTCATGTCCTTCTTGATGTTACTTTTCCTCTTCAGGATTTTGCCTCTCCTAAGAGAGGCCTTTCGTGTGTGGGACTGAAGAGGAAACTTCCTGACGTCCTCTCTTTTCTGACGGGCTGGAGGAATAAAGGCCACTGGGCACATAGCAGGTTTGTCCCAGATGGCTGCGTTCTCACCTGGTGGAGGTGGAAGCTCTGTCTCCTTGCCTCTCTTTCTGCCTTCATGGGGCTGTGCTGATCTGGCTGTCCTGTCTGAGAAAAGGTGTGAGGAATCTCTGGAGCTTCTGCTTCCTATTGAGGGCTCCCTCCTACCACAGAGCAACGTGGGCTCTGCGGGGAGCCTGAAAGAATTGCACCATCAGCGTTAGGTCTCACCCAGCACTTGACTTTCCTTGGAGGGAACGGTGAGGAGAGTGGGGCTCAGGACCCCCAGCTGGAAAGTAGTGCAGGTGTCAGGGCTGCTGGCTGGGACCTGGAGGAGCGTGAGGGGTCTGTGAGAGGAGTGGAGGTAGAGGAGGAACACATGTCTGCAGTGCTGGGGGAGGCCTGTGACTCTCCCAGGCAGAAGGTTTTGATTGTCTCCTTGGGGAGACTGAGCTGTCTTTGTGTACCAGTAGTGGTGGGACCTGAGGGGATGAGGAGCAACAGTCTGGGGGCTCATTCAGACAGACAAGGAAACACCCCTATGGGGGAGCACTGACCCAGTGGTCAGCACTGGACCTGTTGGTGACCCCCACAGTGTCCTTGGTCTGACATGAGCCTGGGGCCACTTGCAGGTGTCCAAGCAGTGGGAGCCACTCTACTGCAGATGGCAAATGTCAGGGCCAGGAGACGGCAGAGCTGGAAGGCAGGAGAACAGAGCAGCGTTCCAGACTGGTGCCAGAGGTGGGATTCTGACCAGAGGGTCCCCCACCAGTGAAGAGGAAATCTTCCACTGCAGCAGCCTCTCATTCAGTGACCACAGAGTGTTTGGGGTCTTTTTTGAGGGACTGCAGCCTGCCATCTCATTGCAGCAGCAGCAGCAGCATACAATGCATGGGGGTTTCAAGTGTCATCTTCTGCTGCTCTCTCCAAAGCCACACAGAGCGACCACCTCCCCACATAACAAGCTATCAGCCTCCCTCCTTATTCCCAGTGCGGAGTCTGAAACCCCAGTACTCACAGCCCCATGCAGCTCTGGGCAGCAGTGATACTGGGCCCAGCTCCGACCTGTTCTTCT
>ML679518.1:0-14398 GCA_007922305.1 Dermatemys mawii
TGTGGGTGGGTCCATAGGGGGTGCTCTCCCCACGGACAGCACTGATCTTTTTTATATCTTCGGAACTCCCAAGACCCGGGTTCTTCTCCCAGCTCTGTTACTAGCCGCCTCGGTGCCCTTAGGCAAGTTACTTCCCCTCTCTGTGCCTCGGTTTCCCCATCTGGAAAACGGGGATAAAGATGCCGCCCTTTCGTCAAGCACTTTGGGGCGGATGAAAGTCACTAAAGGCCGGAGGGTGGATAGGGGTCCCGGCTGCGAGATCGGGGACTCGCACGATTAAGGCCTATATGTGTCTTGGCAATTCTGGTCTCCGATTGACGGCAACAACCGACTAGCAGTGTCGACTGTAAGCAGGTCAGGAGAGAGCCGTGCTGTGAGCAGGGCCCTGGAGTCGGTTGTTATTACATCCCTAAACCAATTGCAGTTTGGCACGTCGGTTCCCAAGGCAGCTGATGGGCTTTCTACTCCGCACTTCCTCAGCCGTGCGTAGAAAAATCCCCCATTAAAGCCCCGAAAGCCTTTCCGGGGCCGTTTCTAGCCCGCCCCGGGAAGAGCGATTCCGCAGCGGGTTCCGTGCCGCCCGCCTCGGCGTGGCCCAGTTGTGCGCCAGAAGGTGGAACAAAGACCCAGGCCCGCTTGGAAACCGGCTCCTCCAAGGAGCGAGGCGGGATTCGTTTCTCTAAGCGGCATTTTCCCCATCCCGGGCGCGGTCCTGGTTTCATAAACTTTGGCCTTGTGTTTCCAACAACCCGGAGACGGGGAATTAATTCACGGGCCGGTCAGGAAGATTTAATAAGATTCCTCGGGGCGGGCCCCGTCCTCCACCTGCCGGCCTCCCCCAAAGGAGTCAGGAGCAAAGAACTGAAAACTCGTTTCAATGAACAAATCGTTTGGCAGGAGCCGATTTCTCCTTCCTAATAGCGGCTGCTCCTGTGGCGTCACCAGAAAACATTCCCTGCTCCTTTATTAAATGCTCCTTTCGCCGGCGGCCGCTTCAGAACCCCACACCGGGTCCCGGGGGGCGGCTCTTGGTTGCGTTTAGACGTTCTTCGTCCAAATCTTCTCTCTATCCCGTTGGATCTAATCCGGATGCTGGACGGCACGATAATCTCCTAATCTCCAATCAGGTCGAAAATCGAATCCCGATCTATTTCCTCTAGGTTCAGTGGGGTCCCCTTTGGAATCTAGCTGGGGTTGATAGGTTAATCTAGAGCGGGAATGGGCAAACGAGGGCCCGCGGGCCACATCCAGCCCGCGGGCCAGATATGGCCCGCGAGACCATCCTCCCTGGCCCCTGAGTTCCCGGCTGGGGAGGCTAACCCCTGCCCCTCCCCCGGGGCCATGCCTAGGGTGACCAGGCAGCAAATGTGAAAAATCAGGACAGGGGGTAGTAGGAGCCTATATAAAAAAAACCCCCAAAAATCGGGATTGTCCCTATAAAATCGGGACCTCTGGTCACCCGAGCCATGCCTCCGCGCAGGCAGCGCTCTGTGGGGCGGGGCTGCACACTCCTGTGGGGCAGCACGGCCGCATGTCTGGCTCTGGTCAGGCCATGCGACTGCCAGACACACTGCTCTGAGCGGCGTGGTAAGGGAGGCGGGGGGTTGGATAAGGGGCAGAGGGTCCTGGGGAGCAGTCACTGAACAGGGAATGGGGGGTTTGGATAAGGGTGGGTATCCAGGGGGGCCTGTTAGGGGGTGGGGGTATGGATAGGGGTTGGGACTTGGGGCAGTCAGGGGACAGGGAAGAGGGAGTTGAATAGGTGTGAGACTCCCGGGAGACCTGTCAGGGAGCGGGGGTGTGGTTAGGGGTTGGGGCAGTCAGGGGACAAGGAGCAGAGAGATTGGATAGGGGATGGAGTCCTGCGGGGTGATTGCAATGGTCAGATGCATTGTGGGTCGTCACTTTCCCCGGGAATCATCCGGTTGCTAGGACACCAGGCTGGCATGAGGGTTAGAACACAAAGGGCTCGGGCTGGATCTAGGTACATTGGCCAACATTTGCCGCGTCGTTTCAAGGAGAGTTGTGGTGGCGGCCAGGTCACATTGGCGTGACGGGTGCGACCGGGCACGGGGCCGCGGTCGGGTGCCCGGAGCTCAGCGGGCGGGCGAGGCTGGGGTCCATGTGTGGTTTGTGCCCGCGATCCTGGGTAACATCATTGAATTTTTGAACTTGGCTTCATGCGGGCGACGCCGTCAATTCAGGAGGCCCGTTGGCTGCTGTGCCATGGCTCATAAACCGAAGGGCACCTTCTGGGGGGGCATCGCCTAGCGCCAGGCGGGAGTTCGGGGGGCCGGACTGACTGAAAAAGGAGAACTCGGCTGTTGGGTTAACTACACTGCTCCCTGCCCCACGGCGCCCCCTAGTGCCACGCTGGGGCACTGACTGCCGGGGGAGAGAGAGAGAACTCCCTCAGTCAGCTCCCTGCCCCACAGCGCCCCCTAGTGCCACGCTGGAGCACTGACTGCCAGGAGAGAGAGAGAGAGAGAGAACTCCCTCAGTCAGCTCCCTGCCCCACGGCGCCCCCTAGTGCCAGGCTGGGGCAGTGACTGCCGGGGGAGAGAGAGAGAACTCCCTCAGTCAGCTCCCTGCCCCACGGCGCCCCCTAGTGCCACGCTGGGGCAGTGACTGCCAGGAGAGAGAGAGAGAGAGAGAGAGAGAACTCCCTCAGTCAGCTCCCTGCCCCACGGCGCCCCCTAGCTGACGGGGGGGCTCCCCGCACGCGCCCGGCAGGTACATGGAGGTGGCCAACAACGTGCAGAAGGAGGAGACGGTGCTGAGCGTCCAGTTCGTGCTGCTGGACTGCGCCCACCTCAAGTTCTCCGTGGTCCAGCACTGCAACGAGTGGCAGAAGAAGCTCACCGACCTGCTCCACGAGATGGCCGGCACCCGCCTCCGGGAGCTCCACGCCTACCTCCGGGAGAACGCCGAGAGGTGAGGAACCCCGCCCCCTTCCCTCCCCCCCACGGCGTGGGGCAGAGACAGCCCGGGCCCGTCTCCCTGGCCCAGGCGGAGACCCTGCTGCCTTCCTGCCCCGTTCCCTGCACCTCACGCCCCTGCTCCCCGGGCACGTTCCTCTCCGGCCTTCCCTTTGCCCCGCCACCCCGTGCCCGTCTCTGGGTGCCCCGTGCTGCCGTGCCAGGGTAGAGTCCAGTCGCTGTTTCTAGCGCTGGGATTCTGGGGCCCCGGCTGGTGCTGTTCCTTCGTCAGCCAGCCGAGACCACCCCCCCAAGTCACCCAGCCCCGTTTAGGGGGCACGCTGGGCACCTGACGTAACCCCTTCCGAGAGGAACGTGGCAGGGGAGCGAGGATTCCTGCCCAGACCAGAACCCTGGCCTCCGTGGCGGGCAGTGCCAGTCCTGCCCTGGGGCATCAAAGGCCTTTCCCCGAGCGGAGCCATAACAGGCCGCGCCGGGGCAAGTCCTAACGCGTGCCACCGTGCTGCCCAGCGCGGGCACGAGAGCGCCCTCGTCCTCTGATCCGGTCCGGTCTCACGCGGCCTCCTCCTCCCCAGAGTCAGCCGGCCTCCGCAGACGCTGGAAGAGCTGGGCCAAAGCCTTCAGCTCCTGGACACCCTCCAGCACGAGCTGCCCAAGCTCGAGGGGCGGATCCCGCCCATCCACGAGCAGTTTGCCATCCTGGAGAAGTACGAGGTGGCCGTGGACGAGGGGGTAAGTCGGGATCCAAAGGGATTTAGGCACCAGCTCTACTTTCTCCCCTCCCCCACCACCTCCCACCTGCTCCCTCCGGATTCTCATCCCCCTTCCCTTCCTCTGCTCAACTGCTTTTCCCCCTCTTCCCCCGTCATCTCCCTCCCTACAACCCCCTGTCCCGTTTGCCCTCCCCTCCCTTTTCTCTGCCCATCCTGTGCCCCAGCTCACCCCCCACCCCTGGCGTCCCTGGCTCCAGCCACCCCCTCGTCCGTGCCACCTACAGGGAGTTCATGGCCGTGTGGTTCATAAACTTTAATCCCCTCCTGGTCTAATCTTCATGTTTATATCTTCAAGTCTGGTTTATAGTCTGGTTGGTGCGGGGTCGGCAGGCTCCCTACCTGGCTCACCCTATCCCCACTGCCCCCATCCTGCCCCGAGCACCGGCTCCGCAGCTCCCATTGGCCGGGAACCGGAGCCCATTCCCCACACCCCCTCCCAGCCTTCTCGTTGAAGCAGTGGTAATCTTGGAGGGATAACACCTCTTTCTCCCTCTCCCTTGTGCCAGGTGCTGCAGACGCTGGGAGTTCTCAACTCGGAGTGGCTGTCCTTCCAGCAGTGCATCCTGGAGAGCGACGTCATGCTGAAGAAACACAAGGAGAAATTCAAGACGGGCCTGATCCATTCCGCCGACGACTTCAAGAAAAAGGCCCAGGTCCTCCTGCAGGATTTTGGCACCAAAGGTGAGTGGTGGGGCCATGTGCAGACCAGCAGCCTCGGGGAATTCAAAAATGGCTCAGGCTGGAAACATCATATTTGGCTTGTTTGCTAGATCTCGGTAAGATCTAAAGAACAAGCCAGGTTTGAAGAAACTGGTGCAGTAGATTGAGCTATTTACAGTTAGTGAGTTTGAATCTAATGTCCCTCCAGGCTATAAGTCCCATAATTTTTCTAGTCCTCTTGTAAATCACTGTCCCGTACCAGCCGCTTCTTGTCAAACCCACTTTTGTTCCAGAGTGGGAAATAGAACCCAGGAGTCCTGTCCCCAGCCCTCTCTCTTCTAACCACCAGACTGTGCTTCCCGCCCACAGATGGGGGTAGAACCCAGGACTTTTTACCCCCACCGCCCTGTTCCAACCCGCTAGACCCTACCACCTTCCCAGAGCTCTGAATAGAACCCAGGCGTCCTGCCTTCCAGCTCCATCCGCTCTAATCACTGGACCCCACTCCTCTCCCAGACACAGGATCAGAACCCACCAGTCCTGCCTCCCAGCCCCACCTGCTCTAACCCACAGGGAGCAGGGGAGAGAACCCAGGAGTCCTGGCTCCCAGCCCCCCTTGCTCTAACCCACCAGCCCCCACTCCCGTTCCAGAGCCGGGGAGAGAACCCAGGAGTCCTGGCTCCCAGCCCCCGCTGTTCTAACCCACCAGCCCCCACTCCCCTCCCAGACCCGCTCCCAGAAGCTCTCTGTCGCGCAGGTCCCTTCACCAGCGCGGTGAGCTGCGAGGCGGCCCTGGAGCAGATTGCGGCCATGCGGCAGCTGCTGGCCACCATGAAGGAGGAGGAGACCACCCTGCGCTCCAACCTGGGCATCTTCAAAATCGAGCAGCCCGCTTCCAAAGACCTGCAGAAGCTTGAGAAGGTGGGGACCCCTGCGCTCCCCTCTCCTCCCCAGGGGGGCGGCCAGGGGGCTCCACTCGGAGGGCGGCCGGAGGGATCACACTTGCATTGCTGCTGCTAAGCGCTCTCTGTGTGGGACCTCCAGGAGCTGGACTACCTGGAGCAGGTGTGGGAGATCACCAAGGAGTGGGAGGACCACTGGAACGAGTGGAAGACGGGGAGCTTCAAGACCCTGCAGACGGAGGTGATGGAGACCACGGCCTACGGGCTTTTCCGGAAGCTCAACAAGCTGAGCCGGGAGCTCAAGGTGAGGGAGGGGTTCCCCTGGTCCGGCACCGCCGGCCGGCCCCCCTGGTGGTGTATGGGAAGGGCGAGGGCTGGGGAACCGGAGCACTTGGGGGACAGCAGAGATGGGGTCTTTCCTAGTGCTCTGCTCCTGCAGACCTTAGCTGGAGGCCGCTGGAGGGGCATTGTGGGATTGTGCTGGGAGGACCAATCTGGCCGGCGTAACTGCAGGGCCCTCACTTCCTGTCCTCGTGAGGCTCCCCCTGGGGATGTGATCTCTTGTGCTTAGCACACTGGGGGCTGGCATGATGCCCATCAAAGGCATGCCCGGGGCCCCCCAAATGAGTACCCCCCACCCCAGCCTTGCATCCTTTCCACCCCCAGGATCGGGAGTGGGAGATCATCGAGACGTCCAAGGTGAAGGTGGAGCAGTTCAAGCGGACGATGCCCCTGATCTCAGACCTCAGGAACCCAGCCTTGCGGGAGAGGTAGGCGCGGCGCGGCCGAGGGCACCGTCTGCACGGGCATCTGTGCCCCGGGCCTGTCCGGGATGCGGCGGGATCCCACCGAGGGAGCGAATCTGAGGGGCTCCCGCCCCGTTGCGCGGGTTTAGGAGAGAAGGTTCCCGACTCCTCTGTGACACGGGTGAATTGATGGTTCTCTTGAGGCCCCGAGAGGAGAAGGGTCTCAGAGAATGAGTGGTAGGGTTGGGAGTCGAACCCCGGAGTCCTGACAGCATCTTCCCCCTGCCGCCCGCCCTCCCCCGCCAGACTACGCTCCCTTTGTCCCACTAGGGAAGAGAACCCAGGAGTCCTAACTCCCTGCTTAAAGCGCCAGACCCCACTCCTCTCCCACAGCTGGAGAATAACCCCCGAATCCTGACTCCCAATCCACCTTGCTCTAACCACTAGACCCCACTCTCCTCCCAGAGCTGTGGAGAGAACCCAGGAGTCCTGGCTCCCAACTCCTCCCCCAACCCACCAGCCCCCACTCCCCTCCCAGAGCCAGGGAGAGAACCCAGGAATCCTGGCTCCCAGCCTCCCCTGCTCTAACCCACCATCCCCCACTCCCCTCCCAGGGCCGGGGAGAAAACCCAGGAGTCCTGGCTCCCAGCCCCCGCTCCTCTAACCACCAGAGCGGGATTAGAACCCCGGCGCTCTAGCTGCTAGGTTGCGATTGACTCTTCCTGGTCTCCTAGCCATGCGCTTGGCTCTGGGTGCCGTGCGGCTCGGATGTGAAGTCCGGTTCCTTGGCGGACTCGGCCGGCACAGCGGGGTTGTCACCGCCGGGTTATTGCACCTTCTCTCTGACCTCACCAACCTACGCTCACTAGTGAGCCAGCGAGGGAGAAATCCTCTCCTAGCCAATGCTGGGGATTCCCTCCAGGGCACCCCGCCGGCACCCAGTGGGAGGTGTGCCTACCTGGGGCGGTGGGGAAAGAGGCCGGTGTCCTGCCGTGCGGTGCCCTTCCTGGGTACCGGAGCCCGGGGCTGTTGCCCGCGCGCTCTGGAAACAGAGGTCTCGGGGGTTGAAGGACATCGGACTCTTCTCCTTCCTCCTTGCCACCTCCCTCTTCAGCGCTGGCACCGTTTAGAGCCTCCTTCCAAAGTTGGGGGTCACACGTCAGGGCGGGGTGATCTTTTGAGGCCCGCTGATACCCGGGCCCGGAGTGTCCAACCACCTGACCATCTCAACATCTCCATGTCCACGGTGGAGAGCGTCCCGGTTTCCATCCTTGGGGCTGGCCTGGTCTCTGTTGACGGGGATAGAACTGATCCTGGTGTAGGGGCAGAGAGGACCTGGCCATTCCCTGGTTTCACGCCGTCGGTGGCTTCCTTGCAGGCACTGGGATCAGGTGAAGGACGTGGTCCTCAGGACCTTTGACCAGGACGCTGAAGATTTCAGGCTGGAGAACGTTGTGGAGCTCGGCCTGGACCAACACGTGGAGAAGATCAGTGAGATCTCCGCGTCGGCCTCCAAGGAGCTGTCTATCGAGCTGGTAGAGTCCGTCCCTCTTCCCTTCCACAGCCTCGTTTTGAGCCGATATTGAAGGCCTCTGCCCAGATCTGAGCAGGAGGCCACGTCATGGTTGGCCCTGATGGCCAACTATCATCTATTAGATACGTCCCTGCTCCGAGCTTGGAGTATCCTCTGGAGCCGGGCTTCTCAGCTCCTCTCTAACCTCTCCCATCTCAGATATGGGCATGGAACCCAGGAATCCGGACGTTCCCCCCGCCCCGCTCTAACCCCCGCCCCCATATCGGAATCAGGAATAGAACGGAGGCCTCCTGACATGAGTCCTGTGGCCTCTCCGGTCTGACTTACACCGGGAAATCTTATGAACACGTTGACCGGGGCTATCTCACGCCGTCCGTCCTGGTCTCTCTCCCAGGCCCTGCAAAACATCGCCAAGACCTGGGAGGTGGTGCTGCTCGACATTGTGCCCTACAAGGACAAGGGCCACCACCGGCTGAGGTAGGGCTTCCAGAGATCTGCCGTGCAGCGCCGAGAGGGGAAATGGGGGATAGACACATGGCAGGGGGGCTCTTGCTCGTTAAGGAGGCGCCAGGGACTGGCTGGCTCAGGGGGGCAGGGAATGGGGCAGGGGTCTGTCCCCTCTAGGGGGTGCCAGCTCCCACCTGACCCCAGGGCAGGGACTGGCTGGCTCTGCGGGGTGGGGAATGGGGCAGGGGCCTGTCCCCTCTAGGGAACTATCTCCACTCCAGCTCAGCTCACTGGCGAGTGAAAGTTGCTCCTCTCTGATGTCTCCCTTGTGGCTCTGACATGAGACGAGTTGTGGGCGTCATTTGAGGACAGGTGCCCGTAGCCCAGAACTGCCACCCTAACGGGCCCCATTGTGGGCAGCCTTTGCAGAGAGGCCCCGGGCGGTGCCCCCAAAGGCACGTCGGTGGGCGCACCCCATAGCCGCTCTGCTCGGTGCACGCCCCAGCCTGTCAGCCTCCCACTGACCCCTCGCTCCCGGCTCCCGCAGGGGGACGGACGACGTCTTCCAGGCGCTGGAGGACAACCAGGTCTCCCTGTCCACCATGAAGGCCTCGCGCTTCGTCAAGCCCTTCGAGAAGGAGGTGGACCGCTGGGAGCGCTGCCTCTCGCTCATCCTGGAGGTGATCGAGATGGTGCTGACCGTCCAGAGGCAGTGGATGTACCTGGAGGTGAGGAGCCCCCGGCCCGGCTCGGCGGCCCACGGGCACGGCCAGGGCTTCCCCGCTGGTGCCTCCAGTCCCCCCATCCCTGCCCACCGAGCTTTCCCCTGGCTCTTTGTCTCCAGGACCTGCGGGGGGAGGGGTAGGAGGGTCCGATCGGTCAAGGATCGGGCTCTTCTGGAGGTAGCCTGCTGGGCTGCAGTGGCCCGTGGCTCAGGGTTTGATGGCCCGGCCCGTGATGGTGCCTCCTGGGCCATTCTCTCTCTCTCCGGTGCCAATCCCTTCCCCCAGAACATCTTTCTGGGAGAGGACATCCGGAAGCAGCTGCCCCAGGAGTCGGCCTCCTTCGACCAGATCAACGCCAGCTGGAAGACCATCATGGACCGGCTCAACAAGGACAACAACGCCCTGCGCGGGACGCATCACCCAGGTAGCCACCGGCTCTTCCCGCTCCAGACCCAGCCGAAGCCCCGGGCCGCCTCCGGGTGCCGGGACCTCCTCTGGTGGGTCTCTAGCTCAGAGGAGATTCAGGGCTGCCTGGGGGTCGCTCAGTAGGGGGCGCTCTCCCTCCTCGGTCAGCGCAGGGCTAGGGCCTGGGGTTGCGGGGGGAGCAAACCGGGAGGGCCAGGACTTGACCTTGGTGCTGAAGGCCAGGGAGCTTTGGGAAGGGGGGCCCATGGGACCTGGCAGCAGGAGTCAGGGGGCCCGTGGCGCTTTCCCCCCAGGCCTCCTGGACAAGCTGGTGGAGATGAACGGCGCCCTGGAGGAGATCCAGAAGTCCCTGGACATGTACCTGGAGACCAAGCGCCACATCTTCCCCCGCTTCTACTTCCTGTCCAACGACGACCTGCTGGAGATCCTGGGCCAGTCGCGCAACCCCGAGGCCGTCCAGCCCCACCTCAAGAAGTGCTTCGACAACATCAAGTCCCTCAAGATCCAGAAGGTCCGGAGCCGGCCCCGGGCCCAGCCTCCTGCTGAATCCAGAGCCCTCCCCGTTCCACCTTCGGGTCTTGGCTAAATCCCACTTGGGGTGATGCTGTTCGGCTCCCCCAAAGCCCCCAGGGAGGATCCCTTCCCCCGCCCTCAGGCTCTGATTCAGGAGTCCGGGGGGCGTTCGGCGAGGGTCTGCGGACGGGCGGAGCCTCAGTTTTCTCTTCCTTCCTCAGGTGGGCATGGGCAACAAGTCGGAAGCTGTGGGCATGTACTCCTTGGACGGGGAGTACGTGGAGTTCGCCCACGCCGTGCTGCTGGAAGGGCCCGTGGAGGTGAGGGCTCCTGGGGCCGGCTCTGGGCCTTTGGGTAACCCCGGCGGGTGCCCTATAGCTATGGGGCGCCGGCTGGCCCATGGGGGGCACCGTGGGCAGGGGGAGCTGCCTGAGAGGAGGGGAAATGGGGGCTGAGGTGCAGCCGGTGGGAAAGGCGTCGTGGGTGAGCGTCAGCGAGCTTTTACGGTGCCTCTCCCAGGATGCACCAGATCAAAATCCCTCCCACTCCTTCCCGCCGCGGGTGCCAGCCCCTCTCCCCTCTGCCCCCCGGCTCCAGGCCCCAGGCCAGCGTCTCCCGCTTTGGGGGGGAGGAACGGGGTCGCCTTGTCCCGAAGAGGGTCCTGCCGGGGGAACCCCACATTCCCCTCCCCTTCCGTCGCTCCCCTCGTTCCCAGACGGCTCGAGGGCGAAGAGCCTAGGAGAGCCCGCGCCCCGTCCGCACTGCAGTCCGAGGGGCGACTAGCCGCCCGGAGTCTAGTGTAGACGCCCCCTGAGCCCCTCGTCCGCCTGCCCCACAGGAGTGGCTGTGTGACGTGGAGCGGGCCATGCGCTGGACCCTGAAGGAGCTGCTCCGGAACTGCCGCCTGGCCCTGAAGAAGATGCTGACGAAAAGGGACAAGTGGGTGAAGGAGTGGGCCGGCCAGGTAACCGATTGGCCAGTGGCCCGGGTTGGCCTCTGAGCCCCAGGGGCTGGTCTTACAGGCTGATCCCACTCCCTTGAAGTCAGGGGTCAGAATTGGGTTGAGCGTCGGGACTCCTGGGTTCCCCTCCTGGCTCTAGGAGGGGAGTGAGGCTAGTGGTTAGAGGAGGGTGGGGCTGGGAGCCAGGACTCCTGGGTTCTCTCCCCACCTCTGGGGAGTGGGGCCTAGGTGTTAGAGCAGGGGAAGGCACTCTAAGTGCAGAAGTGGAGGGCCATCGCGCCCAGGATGAATGGTCATTCCTAGGATGAAGGGGTTGGAGGTGGGTGGGCAGGAGGCTCCTCAGAACTCGGGGCGGGCAGGGGGCTTGGGAAGAGGGGATTTGCCAGATCCCCCTCCTCTGCCCCCCTTCTTGCCTCTTGCAGATGGTGATCACCGCCAGCCAGATCCAGTGGACGACGGACGTCACCAAGTGCCTGGCCAACTGCAAGGAGCGAGGGGACAAGAAGTTCCTCAAGGTCATGAAGAAGAAGCAGGTGAAGGGGAGGGCCCGGCACGGCCACGCACGCCTTCGCACGGGCACGCTCGCCTCCTCGCACGCTGCTCACTACTACGCCCCCCTGACCCCGGCCTGCTTCCTCGCCAGGTGTCCCTGCTGAATAAATACTCGGAGGCCATCCGGGGCAGCCTGACCAAGATCATGCGCCTGAAGATCGTGGCTCTGGTGACGGTGGAGATCCACGCCCGGGACGTCATCGAGAAGCTCTACAAGAGCGGCCTGATGGACGTCTCCTCCTTCGAGTGGCTGAGCCAGCTCCGCCTCTACTGGGACAAGGTGAGGCCCGCGCTGCCCCCTGCTGGCGGTTGGGGAGAGCGCGGGGATGTGGGGCTCGTTCTGTCGCTCCCTGCTGGGCAGGATCTGTCCTAGCGACACTCCTACGTCCGCACCGCTGCCCCCTGCTGGTCAGCCTTGGCCGTGCTGAGGAGAGGGGAAGATGTAGCCTCCAACGTACCTGTACTTCCCTGCCGTTTGCCGTCCTGCTTGGGCCGCTAGCCACCTCGCTCTCGCCAGCCACCCGGCTCTGAGTCACCCCCTGCGGGCCGCCCATTGCCAGGGGCAGGAGCCAATCTAGACTCATGGAAAAGTAGGGTGGGAAGGGACCTCAGGAGGCATCTAGTCCAACCTCCTGCTCAAAGCAGGACCAACCCCAACTAAGTCATCCCAGCCAGGGCTTGGTCAAGCCGGGCCTTAAAAACCTCCAAGGAAGGCGGGAGAGGGCATGAACCTGACCTCATGGGTTGCCGGCTGGATTCCCCCGGGACCCGCACAGTCTGATGGGTCTCTCCCCGGGGCCTGCTTGCCCTCTGCCCCGGGAGCCCCCGAGGCAGGTGCGGGAGTCCAAAGCCTGGCCTCTATTTCCCGCCCCTGTTTCCCTCCCCAGGATCTGGACGACTGTGTCATCAGGCAGACCAACACCCAGTTCCCCTACGGCTACGAATACCTGGGGAACTCCGGCCGCTTGGTCATCACGCCGCTCACCGACAGGTACGGGCGCGGCGTGCCCAGCCCCTGCCCCTCTGGGGGCGCGCTGGGAGTTGAGGGCGATCACCAGAGGCACCCAGAGCAACTTGGCTCAGTTGGCTCCTTGGTTCAGTTAAGGTGATCAGTTAAGGTGATCAGTTAAGGTGAGTTAAGGTGATCGCTCAATCCCTGACTCAAAGCCGCATGCTTTGAGATCTCCTGATCGTCAGGGGCTAACTGCCTGTACATGGCTCTGGCCTACGTCTGTGTCCAGCAGCTGGGTGGACATCAGAGGGAGGGAGAGAGGAGATCCCAGCGGCGGATGGCCCGGGGGCGGGGTGGGGAAAGCAGGGAGATTGAGGTGCCGTCTCCCCTCTCTCCGCCCAGGTGCTACATCACCCTAACCACAGCCCTCCACCTCCACCGGGGCGGCTCGCCCAAAGGCCCCGCCGGCACGGGGAAAACGGAGACCGTGAAAGACCTGGGCAAGGCCCTGGGCATGTACGTGATTGTGGTGAACTGCTCCGAAGGCCTGGACTATAAATCCATGGGGCGCATGTACTCGGGCCTGGCTCAGGTAAGGGGTCAGAGATGCGGGGCGGGCCACTCCCAGCCCCACGCCCCTCCCAGAGCTGGGGACAGAACCCCAGCTGCCCTGGCCGCTGGCCCCCCCCCCCGCTCTAACCACTAGACCCCGCTCCCCTCCCGCAGACCGGAGCCTGGGGCTGCTTCGATGAGTTCAACCGCATCAACATCGAGGTGCTGTCGGTGGTGGCCCAGCAGATCCTCTCCATCCTCTCGGCCTTGGCCGCCAACATGTCCTCCTTCATCTTCGAGGGCCACAAGATCAAGCTGGTGTGGTCCTGTGGCATCTTCATCACCATGAACCCAGGTGGGCGCGTTCGGACGGGCCCCACGTGGCCACCGGGGGAGACCGGCCCGGCCCTCTGCGGGGGCCTGGGCTTGGGGCAAAGGGAGCGGGGCAGAGAGGGCCGCCGGCCGGGGCTAACGTTCCGCCGGGTGCCCCGGGGCAGGTTACGCCGGCCGGACGGAGCTGCCCGACAACCTCAAGTCCATGTTCCGCCCCATCTCCATGGTGGTGCCGGACTCCACCCTCATCGCCGAGATCATCCTCTTCGGAGAGGGCTTCAGCAACTGTAAGGTACGTGCCGACCCGGGCCCGCGGGGGGCTCGGGGTCGCCCTGGCCGGGGGGGCTCGGGACCTGGTCAGCGGGTCCAGAGGACGGGACGCGGGGCCCTGTCCCCCCATTTGGTCCCAGACTGAGGGACTAGCTGGCCAGGGTAAGGGGGTTTCTGTTCTTGGGGGTGCTGGCTCTGGTATGGCTCCCGGTTGGAGCAATGGTTGTTAAATGGGGGTACTGCAGCCTGGGGGTTCCCAGGAGATGCCCCCGGAAAGGGAGCCGCCACTGGCTGCAGCACCCACCCCCCTGGCCCACGGGCTCGGCTCCGTTCCCAGCTCCTGGCCAAGAAGGTCTACACCCTCTACTCGCTGGCCGTGCAGCAACTCTCCAAGCAGGACCACTACGACTTCGGGCTGCGGGCGCTGACCTCGCTGCTCCGCTACGCCGGCAAGAAGCGCCGGGTACACCCCGACATCACCGACGAAGAGGTGAGGGGCACCCGGGGTCGGGCTGGCCCGGGCGGCGCCGGAGGGGAGTTTGATCGGCTGTTTGGCGGCGTGATGTACCGGCGGGAGGGGGAGGATCCCCGGTGCCCTGACGGTGCCCGACTCACCGGGCTCTCCCCTGCCGGCTTTCAGATCCTCCTGATGGCCATGAAGGACATGAACATCGCCAAGCTGGCCTCCGTGGACGTGCCCCTCTTCAACGGCATCGTCCAGGACCTCTTCCCGGGCATCGAGTCGCCCGTCATCGACTACGGGAAGGTCAGCTAGCCGGCCCCCTAGGGCTGGAGCCCGGCGCCCTCTAGTGCGGAGAGGTCGCACTGCCGGGGCGGTTCCCTCCAGAGAGTCAAGATGCCTTGGTTTTGCTCCCAGCATGGGAAAGGGAGCAGGGTGTAGTGGTCAAAGCAGGGGTGTCTGGGGGCCAGGACTCCTGGGTTCTCTCCTGGTTCTGGGAAGGAGAGTGGGGTCTAGGGGTTAGAGCCAGGGAGGCTGTGGACCAGGACTCCTGGGTTCTCTCCCCGGCTCTGGGATGGGACTGGGGGCTGGTGGGATAGAGCAGGGGGGGCTGGGAGCCAGGACTCCTGGGTTCTCTCCTGGTTCTGGGAAGG
>ML679519.1:0-11315 GCA_007922305.1 Dermatemys mawii
GCTGGCCTGGCTCCCTGGCCCCAAAATGGATCCAGCGGAGGGCTCGCGTTCGCTCTTCTTTCAAGATCCGTCTTAGATCACCTGTCATCTAATAAACCTCTGTTTTACTGGCTGGCTGAGAGTCACGTCTGACTGTGGAGTTGGGGTGCAGACCCACGGACTTCCCTAGGACCCTGCCTGGCTGGGCTCGCTGGGGGAAGCGCACGGAGGGGCAGAAGGTGCTGAATGCTCTGAGGTCAGACCTAGGAAGGTGGAAACTGTGAAGCTCCTAGCCCTGGAGACAGGCTGTTTATGGAGAAGAAGCTTCCCCACAGAGTCCTGACTGGCTTCTGAAGGAGCAGGTCCAGACCATCGCCCTGGGGACTCCGTGACAAGAAGCTTCTATTTCCTCATGAAAGTTGAGACAGTCACTCATTTGTGTTTCTATGTTGACTGGCATTAACCTTGTAAATAACTCTCTGGTTTCCTATTCCTAGTTAAATTTAACTGGGACTCAGTCTCCAGCTGGCGTGGGAGATGGGGCTAAAAGAGGACTTGGTCACTAGGGCTTGGGAACCGTGTGTATATCTGAATCCCGAAAAACTGTTTCTTAATGGTCACTTCCTTTTAGTTGAACAACGTTTAGGGCCGGATTTTCAGAAACTAAGGTTAGGCAGACAAAATGTATGCGCAATTGCAAACCTCATTTGCTAACAGTTATGGCTTGTGTATGCAAACTCTCAATTTATGCACGGCCATTTGCATGCAGTGCTCCTTGAAGGTACAGCCAGGGCTGTGTGTTTCTGAATACTTATAAGGCACAGATTTGTATGCCGAACGTTTTTTTAACTGGGTTTCATGATCGTCTCCCTGCTCTGGCCTCCGACCCCAGAACGAGCAAGCTATTTTTATTGAGTCCCGTTTCCTGGTGGCCAGTCCCGCCGGCAGCTGCGTTAATTCTCAGGCGGTCCCAGCTCGGTGGGTTCCCACGCGCGGTCCTCTTACCGGATTTCCTGCAGGTCTGCTCGCACTCCAGGAGAGTTCTAAAATTGTTCCTGTTGCCCCGGCAGCCGCCATAATAGAACCTCTGGCACCTCCTGAAGGCTGGGTTGTAGAAGAAGCGAGGGATCTGTGCCTGGCAAGGGCCGCTGTCAGGCGGGAGTCGGCAAACATCACCTGGAGAGGGGAGATGGGTTATAAGGAGGGCAGAGATCTGTAAGGGACCTCGGGCCACTGAACCAGACTGGAGGGGAAGTGGGGATGTCTCTGGCCCACAGGATGCCTGGCAAGTGCTGTGGGGCAGCGGTGGTGGCGGGACTCCACAAGCCCCTCTCTCTTTGCTGCTAGTACCTGTTACAGGGGCCAGACAGCCGAGGCCACAGCCAGTAAAGCAGCATTTCTCCAAGTTGGGACAGTCCCTGTCATCTTTGCACTTATTCGCACACGGAGCGAACGTCTGCAGCACTCTCATCTTGGGGCAGGTACCAGATTTGGCTGGAAAAGGGAAACAACAACAGCTCTTGTCTCTGCGGGGAACAAACCCCAGACCCACAGGCCTGCCCCACGGACCGGAGCCAGGCCCAAGATCTGACCTCTGGCCACGGCTTTTCCTTAGAGTTCTGGGCTGCTCCTCTCCCGGACTGGTCTCTGCTGTTTCCACCCAGAGCCTCCCATCCCACGCTCAGCCGCATGCCCCTGGGCCTCCGACCCTCTCCAGTCATCCCCTGCCTGTCCCTTACCCCACCTCCCTGCCTGGCCCATGCTCTGACCCGGAGTGTCCTGGGGGCTCATCTAATCGGCAGGACCAGGTATCCATCCCTTTGGTCCACCCGCTCCCAGGGGCGGCGTTACCTGGCACAGACCGTGTGCAATGCACATGGCATCCCAGGCTGCAGCACTTGGCACCCACTCCACAGACCCTGTCGCTACTGCATTGCACAATGCAGATTGTCACCTTGCCGCTGTCGATCTTCGGGCAGTACCCAGGGTTGACTGGGGAACAGAACAGTGAGAGAGAAGGATCAGCATCCTCTGGACTAGTGACAATGGAACGGTTGCTCTGTAACCGCAGCCGCGAGCAGGCTGACCCCTGGCCTTACACACGCCACCCCCATCCGAGTGTCTCTGCCTGTCGGACTCCAGGGGAGGCTGGACCCGTAGGACTGGGAGGGATCTGAGAGGCCCCTGCACGGAGGCAGGACTACGCATTATCTGACCACCCGACACAGGTTTGTCCAACCTGCTCTTCAAAGCCTCTTGAGACGGGGATTCCAGCCTCCTAGGCAATTTATTCCAGGGTTTAGCTGCCCTGGCAGGACGGTTTCTAATGTCTAATCTAGTGACTGGAGTCCCTGAAGGCCACTGATGCAGAGCCCCCTGGGCCATCCAGATCAGGGTCTCTTCCCTTCTGGGTGGAAATGGGCAACCGCTGTTGGACAGGGCAGGAAGCAGCAGACACGGTCGATTTATCACCATAGCCCCTGAGAGCCACCGTTGTAATGAGGATACCTGAGACTCCACCCCCCCGCAATTAGGAACCTCGCACTCTGTGTCACTCCCGCACACAAGGGAGACCCAGCTGGGCCCCAGTTCTGGCCATCCCTTGGCTGGGGGTGGGGGGCAGGCCCAGGCCCTTTGGGGTGGGGTTGGGCCCTGGAAGCAGGATTCAGGGGGCTATCGTGGCTGCAGGTGTCTAGACTGTCTCAGGGGGGCGTGGCCACCTTGTTAATATTAAAATAAGGAGCCCAAAGGGGTGGGTGTGGCCATGAGGTGCCCAGGCCTTGTCTCTAGGCTCCCAGCACCCATGCTGGGGTGGAGTAGGAGCCCCTCACCTCCTCGGGGCAGTCTGCACTCCCTCCTGCAGCCGTCGGTCCAGCAGCGCTCCGACCCGGGACAGTCAGCGTCAGTGGAGCAGTAGTGATCGCACTTCGCAGCCTTTCCACTGCGGGGTGCGAGGTACTCGCCCGTTTGCACTGGAAGCGAAGGGGAAGAGAACCAGGGTCACAGAGCAGGGGGCAGACACCAGGCAGGCTAGGGAAAGGGACGCAACCTGAAGCAAGGGGGTCATGTCAGGTGCCCTGTACCCCCTCCCCCAGGGACAGAGGAATCTAACTGCTCCCCCCCGCGGGTGACCTCCTCCACTCCCCAAAGGCAGCTGGAAAACCTGCAATTTCAGGGCTTGTTTTCAGCTGCGTGTCACTAGAGACACAGGCCTCAAGGAGGAGGCGGGGGGGTGGGGATCCAGTGGGCACAGGCATTAAAGATGAACCCCCGTCTGAGCCAGTCCCACCTGGGGGAGGGTGGGGCCACACGGCAAGCCCCCACCACAGCAGGGACCTTATACATGAACTGAAAGGAGTTGTGTAAAGTCAGATCAATCAAGACAAAGGAAACAAAACAACCGAGAGAGGGCGGCCCCTCTCCCCGCGGGGTGGGGGGAATCCCGTTTTCTCTGCTCTCTCCCCTGTTCCCCAGCAGGGTCTGTTGTGATTCCACTGAGCAGGCGGTGCAATTCGCAGCGGTTCCTACTCAGGGTATGTTCTTGTGGGTCTCTAAAGACCCTGGCTTATGATAGGCCGACTCCCTTATCCTGCCCAACAGCTCAGTGACTCGGGGGTTGGCAACACGGGCACCCAGAAGTGCCATCCCCCACCCAGAGGTCTGGCTCTCGGGCTTTGGCATGTCACAGGTACGGAGGTCGCTGGGAAAGCTTCCCGCTGGCCTGGCAGCAGGGCTGGGAAGCAGCTCCGGGCCTTGAGCTCTGGCAACCCTAGAGAGCTCACAGCTGCACCGATGCAGCTGCACCACTGTAAGCTCACTAGTGGAGCTGCTCTAAGCCTCCCATTGACTTAATGATTCCACCCCAACGAGCAGCGGAAGCTCCCCATTGGCTGTCCACACCATTGCTGAGGTCGGTGTAACTTATCTCGCTTGAGGGGGTGGCTTATTCACACCCCTGAGTGACGGAAGTTCTACTGGGTAAGCAGTGGTGTAGACTAGCGGTTCTCACCCAGGGGGACGTGAACCCCTGGAGTACACAGAGGTCTTCCAGGGGGTACGTCAACTTGTCTCAATATTTGTATAGGTTTTACGACAGGCTCCATAAAAGCACTAGCGAAGTCAGAACAAGCTACAATTTCAGAGAGACAATGACTGGTTGACACGGCTCCATCTACCGGCACTGAACTGTGAGGACCGTGTTCCTATTCCAGCGGCTTTATTTTCGGATGCTCTGGTCACAAGGAGAGGTTCAGGACCAGGGCACTGTGACCCTTGGGGATTTCCGCGTCTAATTTTGCAAGCAAGTATTTTTAAGTGAGGTGAATCCTGGGGAATGCAAGAGAAATCAGCCCCCTGAAAGGGCTACAGGCGTCCAGAAAGGTTGAGAGGCTGTGGTGTAGCCATAGCCTTAGTGTCAATCTGTGGCACTGATACCCTGCCATGGGCATACGCAGCTCTGGGAAATGAGTGAGCTGCACCAAACAATGGACGGCGCCCATCCTGGCCCGTTTCCACACTCCCAGGTGCACGTGTGGACAGCAGAGCGCCATGCTGCACTAGACATGCTGGAGCTGAGCGACGAGTGGCTTTGCCAACACGTGGCCACTAGTATTTGCCCTTTGAAGGGCTGAGGCAGCTGCTGGGCATCCAGAAAATCTCAGTGACTCTCACACATTTCACACGCGTCAGCACCATTGATGGCGCATCTGATGCTCCACACCAGACTGGGCACAACTTGACATTCCTTAGTCCCTGGTTCCAAGCCCTTCAGGCACTCTCTCCGGGGCAGAAACCACCCGATGTGGCTTCGGAAGCCAGTCACACGACCGGAAAGAGGAGCAGTGCCATTGAAAGGAGACAGTTCACAGTCACCCAGCCTCTCACCCACGGGTTTGTCCCACGATCTGCTGAATCAATCTCATGACAAACACGCAACCATGCCCATAGAAACTGGGTAACGAGTCAACGCGGCTCCGCTGGCAACATCCATGACCAGTGCGGACAGCCTGGGGGCTCCAGGGCAAAGAGGCCCCGGTGCAGCCTGGCAGCAGAAAGGGAATGTTTATGGATTTTTGGCAGCGTTGGGGGCAGGCAGGAGAGCAGCCTGGAGGTCCCATCACCTGGCGTGAGGGGAGAGCGGGGAGCCTGGGGTGTAATAGAGCAAGACCTGGTGGGATGCGGGGAGGGGCTGGATGGGGGGAGGGGTGACGGAGAGCGTGGGAGTAATCCCAGAGACGCGGGACAGGAGGGAAGAGGTGCTCACACTGCTCAGTGCATGGCAGGGAGACACCTGAGGACACATCCCAGAGCCAGGCTGTGACCCAGCCCGGAGGGAGACGGCTCTGAGGGGGTGTCTGGGAGTCACTGGCTGGGAGCCGTGGGCATGGGGGGCTCACCAGGGAGAGCACAGAGGGTGGAAAGGCTCCAGGAGCAGCCCGAGGCCTGGGAAGAGCCAGGAAGGTTCAGTGTCCCAGGAGCAGGAGGGGAAGAGCCAAAGGCCAGGCACTGAGCAAGGAGGCCTCCGTGGGGCGAAATGGGGGAGGGCCCAGGGACAGCCCCACGCTCAGGGGGCTAGAGACACTGGGGCAGGCGGCAGAGCCGGGGCAGCTGCAAGGGGCTGTGTCGTGTGGGGGATACGGGGCAGGCGAAGGGTGCTGGGGGCAGACAGGAGAGCAGCGCTGGCTGCCCCGCTGGGTGGGGAGCCAGGGGCAGGGAGCCCTCACCTTGATGGAGCTGCCCAGAGGCAGGCGGCAGATCAGCCCAGAGGGCGAGGAGCCCCAGGAGGAGGAGGCCGGAGTTCATGGTGCTGAGGTACCAGGATGTCCAGCGCTGAGCTGCACCAGCTTATATACCACCGTGCCAGGCCGGTACGGCAGGCCCAGGAGGGGCCATTACACAAGAGAGTCGCCCCCGGGTTCTGCCCCTCCCGAGGGAACAGGGAGGCAGCAGGGCCCTGTGGAGCTGGGCAACGGCCCTGGGGTGAGGAGGGTGGAAATGTAATCACAGGCTGCAGAGGGAAGTTCCTGTTTCCAGGCGGCTCCGCGCCCTGGCTGGGCACCGGGACAAACAGCCGAGCCCAGAGGCCGCTGATCACTGGGCTCCCCTGGAGCGAAGCTCTCGTGACCCCCAGCCAGCGCCGGCCCTGGAGCCGTGCGGGACGGGACGCCATCGGCTCATGGCAAAGAGCTGGTTCCCCAGAGCCAGAGCTGACGTTCTCCCAACACACCCATCTTCATTCGCCTCCAACCCCCCTCTTCCCTGCGTTCCCCATGAGGAGTCGCTGGGCCCATGCCTGGCACGCTGTAATTACTGACGCTGGCACACCCGCCTGGCAGCTCTCCATGGCCTAGAAAGCAGGTCCCATGTGCCCGCCCCTCCCCAGAGCTGGCTGCAGGGACAGCTCCAGAACCTCACCCTGCCCCTCGCACTCTGCCCCTGGGGCTCGGGGCTAAGGGAGGGGTGGGCACGTCCTTCTCACTCTCCCACCGAGTCTCTGACGCTCCTTCAGGGGGCAGGGATAAGGCCCCTCCCAAAGGCCTGGGCTATCCGTGTCTGTCATGTGCTCTTGATTGGGGTGGCCATCCTGAGCCTGAGAAGGATCCAGAATTTACCAATAGCCACTGCCAAAAAGCCACAGGAATACATCAGCAGCCTCCCCATCTGCTCCCCTCTGCTGCTCCCAGCACCTCCCCCTCCCTCCCCACACCTCCCAATCAGCTGTTCTGTGGCATGCAGGGGACTCTGGAGGGAAGGGGCAGGAGGGAGGTCAAGGCAGGTTCAGGGGAGGGAAGGAGTGGAGTCAGGGCAGGGCCCGTGGCAGAACCAGGGGCAGAGCAGTGGGCACCCCCCAGCACACTGGAAAGTTGGTGCCTGTAGCTTGGCCACCCCACTCTAGATCCCACCCCGTCCATCTCTATTACCCTCACCCCACCCCGCGGTTCCCTCAGCAGGTGTCTAACACCAGGACTTACACGTCTCTGTGCTGCTGACCCTCGTCTCTGGGATGTGCCTGGAGGAGGGTGCGTGGGGAGGGCTTGGGGCTACAACCCTGTGCCCAGGTCCCTGGACTCCCCAGCCGCTAGTGCACCCGGCTCCAGATGGCCCCAGCCCCACTCACCCCCTATCTCCAGCTCAGCTCTTGGGGCTGCTCCTCTGGCCCCGGCCTGGCTCTGGCTCTGACCCTGCTCCCAACCCAATCGCCTGCCCTCCCCTTAACTCTGCTCCTCTGGCCCCGGAAGCCTCACCTCGCACAGGACCCCAGGCTCCTCTTTCCCTGATTGGCCTGGCTGCCCTGTCAATCAGCCTGACCTGGAGCATTGGCATCTTTCCATTGGCCCTGAGGACTGTCAGTCTCAGGGTCCTGATTTTCCATCATCCCACCCCCTTTCTTTAGGCCCTGGGAGAGGGGGAACAACCCCGTCCCCTGCCGAGTTTCAGTGGGGGGCCAGCAGCCCCCTGACACCAAGATACTGCAGGCCAGTGTTTGACTTACTGGCTGCAGCGTTTCCCCAAATTACTGCTGGCTTTTCTCCTTTTTATAAAAGCTTCGTCAGCCCCTGGGATGGGGGTGGGGCTGCCTCCCAAACGCCTGGGCCGGGGTGATTTATCACCCCCCCAGAGAGACGACTCCATCGGAGCCAGGGCACCCCCGGCTCTCCCTTTACATGCTGGGGTGGTTTGAACACAAGCCTGCCAGGAGCCCCTGCAGCAGAGCAGTGTCCCCTGCCTGTCTGCATCGGGGACACCCGGGCTCTCTGGGCTCATCGCTCCGCTGCTGAACTACAAGGGACAGTCCTGAAATCCTCAGGTCCTGAGCCAGGGAAAGGCCTGGACAGAGGCTGGAGGGGGAGTTTGCCTGGGGATGGACTGCAGGAGTAGGGACAATACCTTCACCTTTCACTGCTGATCAGAGGGACACGGAATGAAACCAGCCCAGGAACTCTCCAGAGAGTCCCCGGCTGCGGGGGCTGCTGGGTGACGGAGGAACCCTGACTGTATCTTAGTGATGTTGTCACGCACTCCCTGCTGCATCAAGCTAAAGAGCATCTGCACACCCGGCTGGTAATAAATAACACCGGGAGGTGGCTGCTGCTTCGGCTCTCTGGAGACCCAGATCCCTGAGCCAAAGGCAAGCTGGGCTCGTGGGCGCTCTCAGGGGTTAACGAGGAAATGCCCAGCCCCTGTGACAGCTGTGGGAGCCATTTCCCCAGTGTCCACCTGCCCCTCGAGCCCCCACCCCAGCTGGGCCAGAGACAAATATGGCCCCCCCTCCCTGGCCAGAGGTCCACGCTCCTGCGTGCCAGTGTACAGAGGAGTTCAGTAGGACTGGTATTGCCATTCACTCCCAGCCATTGGCTTCCCCTGCCGGAGAGGCCCTGGGCAGCGCACACAGCTCTGTGCCTGGCCCTACAATCATGGAGGCCGTTCCCTAGGGCTGTTCCCAGCAGGACTGGCGCAAGGTATTTTGCCGCCCTAAGGGGCAAGCGCAGGAGGGGGGGCTGGCAGCCAAAGAGCAGTGTCCCAGCATCCGCTGAATTGCTGCCAACAGCGAGTTGGCTTGTAAAGCTGCCGCCGAATTATCAGCGGCAATTCGGCGGCAGCTCAACACGCCACATTGATTTTGGTGGCACTTGGGCAGATGACCCTTTGTGCTGCCACCAAATTACTGCCGGAGGCGGCCAAAAGCCACCCTCCAAATTCTGCCGCCCTAGACGACCACCGCAGTCACCTAATGGGTAGCGCCCGCCCTGGTTGCCAGGCAATGGCAGCGCTGGTGAGTCAGGCTACGTCACCATCGCCAGACGGGGCAGCAGCTCGCGTGCTGGGAGCAGGGTCTGGGTCACTGGCTGAGGAACGGGAGCAGGGTTGAGCCAGTGCCCAGAGCGATGGGGTAATGGCACGTGTGACCCTTTGGCCAGGTGGAGCCGGCAGCCACAGGGCCGGGTTCAATGTCTAGGGGTTCCTCTTCAACAACACGACACGGAACTAGCTCGAGCCCCAACCTAGGACCCCGGCAGCACTTCCCCACTCGCAAGCACAGCGTCTTTTAATGAAAGGAGGGAAGTTCCCTGACATTCATTAGGGAAAATGCCACAAGCAGGATTCATAACCCTAGAACTGTGAGCAGGACGCCCACCCCAGGGCGCATGGGGCAGAGTCTTCAGCCTCGTGCTCTTGAGTTCTACCACCAATGGTTCCTTTCTGTGCCCCTCTCTGTCCCACATCACGCCCCACTCACAGAGGTTGTCCTTGGTCAGAGAGATGCATCTGTGTGAGTTCACCTCCCACCTGGGGAAGAAGACGACACCTGGCTTGATCTGCCATCTGAGCACTGGCTGTGGCTGGCCGCCTTGCCAGTCACAGTTCCTCTCCGCTGGTCGCCCCGACAGCCGCTCGTTCAACTCCAATCGGCCGCCTGTTTGCCGCTTCTGCGGGCTGCCTGTTCGCTGTTCCTGCCAGCTGACAGTCAGTTATTTTCTGTTGCCACCTCTCTGCTGTGACCTCTGCAGCTCAGTCTCTTAATGATTTTCAGCTTTTGGCAGGCTGGGCAGACCAGTGATTTCCACTCTCATTTAAACACTCAAAATAACAAAGGCTCCTAATGGAGCCTATTTAGCTCTGTCTGTGAGCAGTGTGGAGGAACAGGTTAAACCAGACCAGATCCTTAGGGAGAGTCTGCACCTCCTGGCTGGGATTCTGGCCCCACCCCTCTTACTTTCAACGGTCTCTGGCATTCGAGCCCCTGGCTTAACGAGGTCCTTTCAGTTGAGGTGACCCCTCAGGTTCAGCACAGTTCTGGCCCCCTTTAATCATGTAAGAGAACCACACTGATACAGTTCACTACCTACCCCTGCATTCAGTAGTGAAGTGATTTGTAACCCAGCACCACTCAAAGTGGATCACTGTGAGGAACAGGGCTCTGTCTGCTGGATACCTAGACAGAGCAGGTGTGTTCATGGGAATCCAGTCTGCTCCGGAAGTCTCTCCCCCTCGCAGCTCGCTGTCAGGGGAGAACTCCTTCACACGCTGCTTCCACATGCTCCTTTCCATGGCAGCCTGGGGGTCTCTGCTCCCGCTGTCCATCACTTTCTTGTTTGTGAGGCGTGGCCACTTCACTCCCCCCTGTTCTGGGGGAGCCAGTCAGGAATGTGCCTGACCCACCCACCATGCTCAGACCAGACCCACAGGTCTCCGCCTGGCTCCCATCTCTCCCTTCCAGAGCTCAGCACCTCAGGCTGGGGCTGGGGCCGGGGCCTGGAACAGGAACCCCAGAGAAAGCCTTTTCCCTGGGGATTTAGAGGTGGGTCCCATGGGCCTCTCCAGTGGGGATGGGAAAGCAAGCCAAAGCATGGGAAGGGAGCAGGGGCAATCAGCTCACACCCCCGTGCCACCACCAGCCTGCCCCTCTCTGGTCCAAAGGGACAGTCCAACAGCCCCAGCTTCTGTGGGGAGTTGCAGAGTGGCAGAGCCAGGCTGCCACTGCTGGGCAAAGCCATGTTTATCAGGGCTGAAGCTCCAGCCCCTGGGCACCGTCTGCAGCTCGCTATGCTGGGAAGATGCTACGAGAGGTAGGGGGTAAAGAGGGAACATGATCCTCTTGGAGCGAAGGTCCTGTGGGGCGGGGGAATGTGATCCTCAGGATCTGGTGTCTCCAGCACGCAAACAGCTGCTCTCTAGACCCAGGGACTACATGGCAGCTCATACTCTAGTGACACTGCCCAGTCCCTGCCATCCCCCAGGAGACCCAGTTTCAGCAGGGACGTTAGCCTGGGGCACAGGCTCCAGCTGGAGGGGGGGCTGTCCCGGGCGGACGTGCAGGGACAGTGAGGCCCACCCAGGAAATCACAGGGAGGCCAGCTGACCTGAGCTCTTTATTACACACCCCACGCGCTGGGCGAGATCAGGCCCACGGGAGATTGAGGGGGGTCAGCTGGGGGCCATATTGGAGGGTCCTGACCACCCCGCCACGGGCCCTGCTGTCACGCTCTCAGCCGGTCTCAGCCCATCACTCTCTGCTCGGCCCTGTGGAAGAAGGGACAGTCGGTCAGGACAGGGGCTGGGGGCAGGGAGGGAGGTGATAGCAGCAAGGACCTGCACTCCTGGACCGCCTCATGGGCGGGGGCTGGGCACAGAGATCCTGGCACGGGGCGGGCTGGGCTCACCCCAGCACTCAGCTGTGTTTGTCCCCCTCTCTGGAGCCGCCCCTGGGCAAACTCCATGGCACAGAGCAGCCCCGGGGAGGAGGCAGGAGACCCAGCCGGCCAGGCCAGCAGCCTCGATATCATCCCTGAGCACTCCTCTCCCCAGCTCCACGCCAGCCTCCCACAGCCCCCCCC
>ML679520.1:0-17293 GCA_007922305.1 Dermatemys mawii
AGGCTGACGGGGCTTCTCTAGGCAGCTGAGCAGCTATGGGGCAGTGCCGGGCTGTGATGGTTTCTCTAGGCATCTGAACTCCTATGGGGAGAGGAAGAAACATACAGGGAGATTTGAAATGAGAATTAACTAAACCCCAGATCTGTGTTTCTCCTCCCCAGTACAAGAGTCAGTATATTCGGGGTTGTAAAATATCTGTCGTCTTCTGCTTCTGTGTGACTCGCATAAACTTACTTAATTGAAAGTTGAGGTTGCAAGATTAAAACAAAGCTACAGAAAACCCTCTTCGACGCCTGGTGCTCACAACAGCGTTTTCCAAGATGGTTTCATGTGCCCTGGTAAGACTCACACTGTCTAGATCCATCTATTGTATTCTAGACTTTAGGCTCCATGGGGCAGGTACCCCCTCTTTGTGTTGTGTGTTTGTACAGTGATTAGCATAGTGGTGGCGGGGGTACGTCTATGACCAGGGCTCTTTGGTACGACGATGAGACGAACAATAAGCTACAATAATCATTAAGAAGAAGTCGTGGTAGTTAAGATGCGAAAACCAGGCATGAGTCAATCACGAAACAAAGCAGAGGAGGGGTGACAGGCATGTTGAGAACCAGACACCACAGAGGAGCTCAGGGTGGTTGTGGGCGAGGCTAGCTGTACCTGAGCGGGGGACAATCTCCAGCAGGACCCTTCCCGTTGCCCCGGAAATGGGGCTGGACACGGCTGTGGGGGAGGGGCCGGGCCCCGGGGCGCTGAGCGGGAACCTGTCGCCTGCAAGACCCGATCCCACCTCTCCCTAAAAGCGCAACGTCCACTTTCGCCCCCGTCCGGCGTCATTTCCGCCCCCGCTTCTGCCCCACCCTGAGTCTGGGGCTGGAAGAGGCGGTCGGGCGGCACCGGGAAAACTCTGTTTCCCAATTCGGAAGTTCAGACGCCACGGTGCGCGCTCTATTAGACTCCCCCTGGACACAGTGACCGGAAGCTAAGCCTCTCCGGTGCGCGCTCTATTAGAGTCCCACCGGGAACAATGAGCGGAAGTTAGGCTGCTCTGGTGCGCGCTCTATGAAAGGCCCACTGTAAACAGTAAGAGGAAGTCGGGCCGCATCCTGCCGCTGCCCCTCATTCCCGACCCCTAGTCCCCACCCCCCTTCCCGCATTCTGTCGCTGCTCCTCACTCCCAGTCTGCAGCCCCACCATAGACTCTGCGGACACCCCTCACTCCTGATGAGCAGCCCCTCCGCAACCTGCACATCATCCCATTGCTGTATTATGGTGCAATCCCACCAGTCAGGGCTCAGCAGTGGTGCTCCACCCTTTGCAGCTGATTCATGGGTGCTACCAACAACTTGAAATGCTCTTCACTTTGCCCCACAGCACTCCGTCCTCCAGGAAATCGGCATATTCCCCGCAGCTCTGCCTGCAGCTCCGAAAAATACTAGAGAATTGTGCCTTCTGTGCTCACAATCTTTACAACAATGGTACAGAGCTCCACAGACTCCACCCTCCTACCAGCGATAGCAAAGAGTGACAAGTCCCACACAGGTTCATGCCATTTTCCAAACAGGCATGAAAAGTATGGGATAGACAGGGCATTAGGGGGCAGAGAAAGTTTCATGATGAAAACTTGTTAAGAAAATTATTGTTAGGAAAATGTAACTTAGAATGTTGTAGTATAAAATAACCTTAGACTTATAATCTCATTCCTTGTATATGTACTATTGATCCCTAGTTTAACATGCATTTTAAACTTGCATTCACCCTGTCACAGATGTGCAGGCATCATAGTGTCTGAGTACCCTTAAGTATTTTGACGCTCCTGCTTACCAGACAGGTAAATGAAATAGGTTAATACCAACAATGGATGTAATAGCCATTAAGTGTTCCCACCTGTGTAAGTGGATTGAAAGTCCCCCTCCCTTATCAACACAGGGGTATAAAATATCTACACACATGTATTGAGTTGGGCCAGTTGTTTGGGTGATATCCCCTTCTGACTCCTTATTGCTTGCAATAAATCTTGTTTTTCCAGAAGTCTACTGAGTTATGCCTGTCCTTTGAGGTGTATTGGACTGAACTCCAAAGGAAATAAGCAGTTTTTGCAACAATTCTGCCGACTACGAAGGGACAGCCTTTGGACGACTTCGGGATCACCGCGGACCGACCAGAGGAAGGATAGTGCGCACCGGGCAGTTTTTGCCCGTCCTAACTCTCGACCCGACCTGCGGTGATACCCGGAACGTTAAAACGTGAGTCCCTACAAATCAGGCAAGACCAGAGGCTTCTGGAGTTTGGTAGGCGCCTGGGAAACAGAGCGGTGTAAGTATCTCCATTACTCTCATTGTTAATTTGTTTGGTGATTTTAGTACTTTTGTATTAATTCGCCGTTTGTAGATTCCTTGTGAATCATTTGGTATAGCAATGGGATCGGGTCGCTCCCGAATGGAAGATTCCGCCTTTCCCTTGGGTTGTATGTTACGTAACTTTGGTAAATTTAAGAGTAATCATGGTATTAAGATGACTAAAGATGAGTTGATTATGTTTTGTCAGTTGGAATGGACCACGTTCGGTCTTGGTTGGCCCGATTCAGGGTCCTTTGATGTAGACCTCACAACTAAGGTTTATAAAACAGTGGTTACAAATCAACACTGGGACCAGTTCCCCTATATTGATTGTTGGCTAATAGTATGTCAGGATCGGGCCCCCCGGCTTATTAAATGTGCCTCTAAATTATGTAAACAAATGCACCTAGGGGTTCCCAAGCCTCATCCAGCTATTCTCTGCGAGCCTGCAGAGGATGCTTGTCTCGAGACTGTAATGCCATCAGCCCCCCCCCTTATAGGCCATCCACCCCCATTCCCTCAGGAAGTGGTCCAGCTGGCCCATCTCCGTCTGTTACTAGCCCCGTTCAACTGGCTAGTCCCCTGACACCAGAGGACAGTCCCACCCAAGGGGGAGCAAATGGAATCAATGACATAATTGCTGAATTTGACCCCTTTTCCACAAGCCGTCACATGGAACCTGCCTCAAATACCCGAAGTCATGATTTAATAAACCGAGCCTGCCCCATGCGAGAAGTAATGTCCCCCACTGGCCGAACATCTTTCCTCTAGGCCCCCTTTACTACCACGGACTTATTTAATTGGAAAAGTCAAAACCCCTCTTACAGGGAAGATACCTTAAAAATGCAAAGCCTTTTTATATCCATTGGTCAGACTCACCTCCCAACTTGGGCTGACATCCAAACAATGCTCCAAACCTTTCTAACTCAGGAGGAACGGAGATTAATTTTAGATAAGGCTGAGCGAATGGCCACAGAGAAAGCAGCTAGATTAAATGACGGAATTACTACAGCACAGAGCCTTTGCCCTAGAAAGGAACCAAACTGGAATTATGAAACAAATGATGGGAAACAAAGTTTGGCAGTCTACTCGGACTTAATAATAGAAGCATTAGGAAAGGCCATTCCTCGAGCCACTAATCTGTCAAAAGTATATGAGATTAGACAGGAAAAGGAGGAAGATCCTTCTACCTTCCTCCAGCGACTATTTGAGGCTTTTCGCAAATTTAGTGACTTAGACCCCGAATCATCAGATAATCGGAAAATTTTAAACTTGATGTTTATTGGCCAGTCTGCCCCAGATATCAGAAAGAAACTGCAGAAAACGGAGGGCGGACAGGGAAAGCCAATTTCAGAGCTAGTAGAAATTGCATATAAAGTGTATAGCAATAGAGATATGGTAGCAGAGAAAAAGGAGGAAAAGAAAGGACAGAAGCAGATGGCTATGTTGGCAGCAGCAGTGACTGGAGGGTCAGAATCACGAAATTGGCAAAATAAGGACAGGACAGGGAAGAACAGGCCAGTCCAGAAAGATGTATGTGCATATTGTAAAGAGAAAGGTTATTGGAGAAGAGAGTGCCCGAAGTTAAATAAGCAACAAGGAGATCAGAGGCAAGAGGTGGAGTCAGGAAGACAGATGAGGGCTAATACTGGAGAAGAATCCAGTTGAAGGGGCCAGGGATCTGAAAACCCCACCCTACGGGCAACAGCTAGGGAAGATCCCATGGTACAGATAAGGGTGGGTGGCAAGGAATATAAAGCTCTAGTGGATACCGGGCTACGTATTCTATGATCCCTGCAAAACCCCCTTCTGCTGAAGAAAGGGGAAAACATGTAATAATAAAAGGAATTGAGAGAAAACAGAGTAAACTGCCTGTATCTAAGCCCTTGCTTACAAAAATCGGGGACAATATGCTAGAGCATGCCTTTATTGTTTCACCTACATGCCCCGTTGCTTTGTTAGGACGAGATATCCTAACCAAACTACAAGCTGAAATCTTTTTCCAAGGAGAACAGATTGTAGTACACCTACCAGGAAAACAGGGTTCAAACTATCAAATGGCCCTCTTTAACAAGGAGTCAACTACCTGCACAGGGAACATTGAAGCCTTAGAAGGAATAAACCCTGATGTATGGGCAGATGGAAACCCTCCAAGGGCGACATCTGTACCCCATGTGAAAATACCACTAAAAGAAAAAGAAAGCCCTGTCTGTGTAAAACAGTACCCTTTGCCAAAAGCAGCTCGTCTGGGTTTAAAGCCCCTCATCGAAAAATTCAAGCAGTGGGGCTGGCTAGTGGAGGGGTCATCCCCTTTCAATACCTCCATACTGGGACTGCCTAAGCCAGATGGTACCTATAGATTGGTGCATGACTTAAGAGCAATAAATAAGGTTATTGTAGATCACCCTATGGTCCAAAACCCTCACACCATTCTAACACAGATTCCGCCTGCAGCAGCTGTTTTTACAGTGTTGGATTTAAAGGATGCTTTCTTCTCAATACCATTAGAAAAGGAAAGCTGGAAATTGTTTGCTTTTGAATGGGAGGACCCAGAAACTCACTATAAGACTCAGTTAATGTGGACTGTTTTACCTCAAGGGTTTGTGTCATCCCCCCATCTTTTTGGAACAGCATTGCAGAAAGATTTAGAAAACTCGAAAAGCCAGCATTCAGAGATTGCCTTGCTCCACTATGTTGATGACTTGTTAATTGCCAGTCCTGATCTGCAAGTGGGGAAGAGAGCAACCGAGTCTCTGCTAAATATTCTAGGGGAGAAAGTGTATAAAGTTTCACGGGAAAAAGCCATGATATGCCAACTGAAGGTTACCTTCCTGGGATATGAAATTGAGAAAGGGGTACAAGCTCTCAGCAAAGAGAGAATCAGGGCAATTCAAGATATGCCTGCCCCAACCAACCCTAGAGAACTACGAGCCTTCTTAGGTCTGACTGGATTCTGTAGACTATGGGTCCTAGACTATGGTAACAAGGCTAAACTTTTATATGAATCTCTCACTAAGGAAGGCCTCACAAATTGGAAATGGACTAGTGAGCATCAGCATGCTTTTGAACTGTTAAAAGCAGCCTTAATGCAGCCTCCGGCTCTCATGATTCCTAATGAGCGTAAGCCCTATAGACTCTACGTACATGAGAATAAGGGCATTGCTTCGGGAGTTCTAACTCAGCCGGTAGGCCCAACCTGGAAACCTGTGGGCTATTACTCAAAGGTTACTGGAGCCGGTGGCCGGCTTGCCTGCGAGCTGTAGCAGCAACTGCAACCATAGTGACAGAAGCCCAAAAGATAGCAATGGGAGCAGACATGGACATACACACCCCACATGGGGTCCCCCAGATTCTTGGAATAGAAGGTGGGAAATTCTTAAGCCCTTCTCGACAATCCAGATATGAAATCTTCCTATTGTCTAACCAAGGGCTTACATTTAAACATGCTACAGCTTTAAATCCAGCTACCCTTCTCCCTGAGCCAGGACCACCTAACCATGATTGTTTAGAAGTACTTACAGAGACGGTGCTAATTCGACCAGACCTGCAGGACGATCCTCTGGAAAACCCAGACGAGGAGTTTTTCGTGGACGGATCTAGCAGTATGGTACAAGGCACCAGACAGACAGGCTGCGCTGTTGTGACCCTGACTGAAATACTGTGGAAGGAAAAGCTCCCCGCCAGCTGGTCAGCACAAGCAGCAGAACTCACTGCATTGACACGATCTCTCTGGCTGGGGACAGACAAGAGGGTAAATATCTTTACTGACTCTCGGTATGCTTTGTCCACTGTGCACGCTCATGGACTATTATGGAAAGAGCGTGGATTTATTACAGCTTCGGGACAGAGAATAGCAAACGGACCACAAATCCTGGCACTGTTGGACGCCGTTAAACTACCTAAGGAAGTCGCTGTGGTTCATGACAGAGCCCATGGACGAGCTGCAGATGAACAACAGAGAAAAGGGAACACTAAAGCAGACGCCGCTGCAAAGGAAGCAGCACGGGTGGGAGGCGACGTAGGCTTTGAAGGAATTGCACGGGAAATCCCAAGATGCCTTGAGGAGTGTGTGGTGAAATACACCCTGGAGGACGATAAAGCAGCACAAGACAACGTTGCCGTAAAGAACAAAAATGGCTGGTGGGTAGCACCAGGAGGGAAAATCATGATACCACGGCCATTACTGCTGGAAGTGCTCTTGAACCTGCACGCTTCTACACATACGGGAGGAAACGCGATGGGAGACCTGCTGGTGCGTCAAATAATATCACCAGGACTATACTTGGAAGCACACCGAGTAGCAACACAGTGTCCAACATGTCAAAAGGTGAACCCCAAACCACCCCGACCACCAGTTCCAACGGGAGGAAGACAATGGACTTACTACCATGGCCAGGCATGGCAAACTGACTTCGCTGAACTTCCCAAGGCTGGACGATACCAGTACCTGCTAGTGCTAGTGGACCAGCTAACCGGATGGGTAGCGGCATACCCCACGAGGACTGCCACAACATCTACAGTAGCACGAGTCCTACTACAGAAAATGATACCACGATTCTTACTACCAGAATCCATCGAATCAGATCAGGGTAGCCACTTCATAGGAAAGGTAGTGCAGGAAGTAGCTAAAGCCCTAAACATTAAGTGGAAGCTCCACACCCCGTGGAGACCACAGAGCTCAGGACAAGAAGAACGAATGAATAGGACTATAAAAACCATGTTAACTAAAATCTGCACTGAAACAGACTTAAAATGGCCCCAAGCCCTACCCCTTGCCTTAACTCGCACTCGCAGCATACCTCGTAGAAGATTAAAATTATCCCCCTTCGAGTTTATGTTTGGGATGCCTCCTAGAGTTCTGCCAGCGGGTTGGAGGGAGCAAATTACTTTTGTTGTGGGAAAAACTGAACTTAAAGAACATGTAATTGCCTTGCAGTCTGTATTGTTTTCTCTCCACAGATTTGTTGCACCCTTCCAGAGTCTGCCCTTGGACACTCCTATCCACAACTTCCAGCCAAGAGATCAGGTGTTGGTACAGAAGTGGAAAAAGGACCCTTTGTCTGAGAGGTGGGACGGATCTTATCAAGTTTTGCTCACAACACACACGGCTGTAAAACTTGACAACAGTGACACATGGACACATTGTTCACGTATTAAAAAGTACACCCCACCTCTCCTCCGGAATCCTGAGACTCCACCTAAGGCCGACTGGACTGTTACTCGCCTGGATCCTCTGCGACTCCGACTTAACCGTGTTCAGAAACATGTTTGTGTTCCACATTTTAATTGGATATGTCTTTGTATGTAGTATGAATAATTTAACCCCTAGAGGTTTCCAAGCATATGAAAACACTGGGGTATCATTGGCAAGGTTAGCCTTAAATTCATCTATCTTTTGCCTGCCAAATACATTTGCTGTGGGTAAAATTATGGAAACATGTTTTCTTGGCATTAGTACAACCCCTTCCACATTGAAAAATTACACAGACTTAAAAAATTTTGCAAAAAGGATGACGTATGATGATTTGTATGAAATGGGCCAAATAATGAGCAGCCCATCTGCCAAGATGTTTTCATTTTTGGTTGCAAATGTAACACCAGCTGCCCAGTGTGTCACTTTTGAAGGTGCCACTCAGTATATTCATGATCTTACAAACAAAGAGTTGGTCTGTAATCAGACCACTACTCAGTCATTTGCTTATGCACCCATGCTTCTCCCCCTGGCTGGTTTTTCCTTTGTGGGCGCACCGCTTATTCATATGTACCAGCTAACAGCTCGGGTGGGCCCTGCACAGTAGGGAGAGTGGCACCCCTTATTGTCCCTGTTCCCCAACATAACACCAAAAGATATAAACGGGGAAACATACCATTGGACCCCTCCTGTGAGTCAGACGTTACACTATTCTCAGAGGGAGAAGCAGACGCCCTCATTTTTTCTCGCATTGGCGTGCTGCTTTGAACCTAATTTCCTCTATCTTGGCCCATCTTAACCAGGAAATGGGAGAAGTCAGGCAAGGAATGTTACAGAATCGTCTTGCTATTGACTATCTGCTTCTCAGACAGGGACACAGCTGTTCTGAGTTTACTGGCCTTTGTTGTTTTAATATTACTGATAAGAAAACTTCCATTGAAAAGGATTTATATAACTTAAAGGAACTAGTGCATGGGATAAACCAAACTCAAGGTTTTGATTTTTGGTCATGGTTGCCTAATATTGATGACTGGATAAAAACTCTCATAAAGGGAGGAATCTATTTTGTATTAATAGTATTAGTTATAGGACTGTGTTTTTGTTGTGTTAGCAATTGTATTCCATTGTTAAGTCAACAAACCCCACCCAGGAGAGCTAAGCTAGCTCTGCTCCCCGATAGAATGTAGAAGAAATCATCTTTAAAGAGGAAGGAGTTGTTAAGAAAATGATTGTTAGGAAAATGTAATTTAGAATGTTGTATTATAAAATAACCTTAGACTTATACTCTCACTCCCTGTATATGTACTATTGACCCCTAGTTTAATATGCATTTTAAACTTGCATTCACCTTGTCACAGATGTGCAGGCATCATAGTGTCTAAGTACCCCTAAGTGTTTTGAACCTCCTGTTTACCAGACATGTAAATGAAATAGGTTAATACCAACAATGGATGTAATAGCCATTAAGTGTTCCCACCTGTGTAAGTGGATTGAAAGTCCCCCTCCCTTATCAACACAGGGGTATAAAATATCTACACACATGTATTGAGTTGGGCCAGTTGTTTGGGGGATAACCCCTTCTGACTCCTTATTGCTTGCAATAAATCTTGTTTTTCCAGAAGTCTACTGAGTTATGCCTGTCCTTTGAGGTGTATTGGACTGAACTCCAAAGGAAATAAGCAGTTTTTGCAACAAACTTGACCCATCATTCCAGTCATCCTTCTGCAACTTCTTTCTGCCCCTATCCATTGCTAAAACTTCCCAAATGTCAGCACCAGACAGCGGAAAGTTACACACTGGGATACCTGCTTATGGCGAAGCATAACAAGCACGTCTGGGAAATACATGCAGTGCCACTTGAAGAAGCCAAGTATACATTCACAGAAGTGATCTACAAACTGTGGCAGCTCTGTGCCTAGGCAACCTGTGTCGGCAAAGGTTTGCAGTGTAGACATATCTTAAAGCTCTTTAAAGGGCTCCCAAACAAAGGCTGACCAGCTTTCTCTCTGCTTATCATGGACCACAGTTCAAGGCGATTTACTTGGAGTTAATATAGATGTTAGCATTACTAACTCAAACGTACTTTCCCCTGTTTAAGATAGGTATTTATCATATATAGATCCAGGACATTTGATCAATACACTGCTTATAGTGTTTCTACGATCACGTTATGTGACTTGTCACAGAGTTAAATGTAAGTAATTAATAGTTATTTCTTTTTTCCATACTGTATATAATGTCTTTTTACTGCACAGCAAATATGGAAGTAAAGGTCATTCCCATAGCTTGCGCCCATAATACAGGCAGTGTGTATCTCTAGTTTAGAGAATAGCAGCCAAGTATATAAAGGTGTCACATAGCAATATTTACGGGGTGAAGATGAGAATTGGTGACTCCATGCAGCACGCCAAAGTTATATTTCTGACTTTTTTTTATTATGCAATTTTGCGTAACAATAGGCAGCTTGATTTTTCTTTGCTTATTTCTTTTATAAAATAACCCACGTCGTCATTTAAAGTCAAAAATTTGATCTGCTGCGTGTTAAAAGATTCAATTTGCAAATGTAAGTTGAGTCCTTTCTCAAAATGACTATTTTTATTAAAGCTAGGATTATATCATCAGTATTTTATTGTGGACTAAGGTGCCAGGATAATGTCTTCATCTGCTGAATGTTCTACACTACCCCCAAGAAGGGGACCGCTACAAAATTGGAGAGATCATTCTTCTTTTGTGCACAAGCTACAGATCTAATTTGCTCCAAAATCAGACCACCTCCCACTAATCGTCACTTGGAAAGGTGCAACAGCGAGTGCTCCAGAAACAACTCATCACAGGAAACTTGTTCATTATAAAGCACTACCATTTTAGTCACCCGTCATGTCAGCAAGGTAATTGTTTGCACAATTTGTGACAGGATGTGTAGACAGAATTTTTAAAAATGCTGCTCTTCTCCAAAATCCGGGAAATAAATATATTATGGAAATAACTGAATATTGTTGTGCCTGCATTTCTGAAAAGCTCACATGGGAAGAGTTTTGAATCGGTTTTAGTTTAAACTGAGTTGTCCCTACTTTAAGAAAGGCACAGTAAGAGAGCGCCTCTTCCCAGACCCTGACAAGTAATTTGAAAAGATTTCGAATAGTCCCTTCTCTTTCCGTAATAGAAATGTAGTGTATTCCTACAGAATGTAAAGCCTAGATCTCTTTTAGGAACAGCATGTCCAGCTAATTTAAGTCTTTTAAATGCTTATTATGTAATATTTCAACATAAAGGGACTACAGCACAAGACCCTGCCTGAAGGATTATGTTCCCCATACTCTCACCATACCCAGTAGCAGGAGGCTGTGACTATAGGCTCAAGGGGTCAAAGCTGCTGAAGTTCCTGTCATTTACAGTAGACTGTACTGGCGCAACTACAGAGAGAGAAAGTGTAGCTTCCACAACACTGCAAAAGCTTGTGTCGCCATACACAAAGGGATTTGGTTAATATATATACACAGGTAAGGTAGTTAAAACACAGTGTAAGGGTACAAAGGAGGTTAATTAGCAGCTCAGACAAACGTCCATGCACTCGCTTTGATCAAGCCAGTACACTAAAAACGTAGCGTACCTATGGCAGTGCTAGACACCCAGGTACAGACGTACGATCTTTGAAGAAATTGTACTTATTTGGCCGGATCCACTGCCTGGGGCATTATGGCTACACGGCTATTTTAAATGACTTCACTGGAGCAAAGCTACTCCGTGTGCATTTACCCATCTGGCAATAAACTTTCAGCTGCAGTGTAGTTAATACTTCTAACTGTGTTTGTACAACATTAAGCGCATTTGGATACACAGATTCCAGAGGAATTATGATGGCAAACTTCGTGATAGGAGAGACAAGTGTCTAGTCTGTTCTCTAAACTGCTAACTAGCCAGAGGATTACCTAAACTCTACATGAACGTCTCCTTTTATTTTTGCTTTTAATAGCTGTAGCTGCCACATCGGCCCAAGATACCGAGATCACGTGTACCACCCTTTGGAGGCTTCACAGCATATTACATCCCACTCGCCCCCCAATCCAGAGCAGCTGCATCTTACGAATCAACTTATTCCTTCACTACAATTTAAATAGATGCAATAGTGACCATCAGACGGCAATGTGCAATATAGACAAAAAATTCCCTTGCCCAACACTTGAGGGAAGCTTGAAGTGTGGCGCTGGTTATGACAAATAACACACATATGCAGTAAAGCATATGTAAGTGCATTTTACAACGTAAATGAAGGGATTCAGCTGATATGGGGAGATTGGGAGAAGAAGGAGCAAAAGTTAATGATGCTGGAACTGTAATTGAGGCGTAACTGGAAATAATTGGTAATTAGGAGTAAGTAGTTAGTTTATTAAAAAAAGCCCTAAAGTTCCTTAAAGGGAAAAACTCAATAAAATAACCTATTTTGCCTACAATTGGTCTCTTATATTAGCGTTCACAAACAAAAGTGACTACATTGCAAGAATTTCAGTAAAAATCCTGAGCTCAGTGTTTTCCTGGACCCCCAAAAATTGCTTGACTATCACTCTTTTCTGAGAGAAATCGACAGAATAACATTTTATTAAGATACCAAACATTTGAATTGGGAAATGAAAAACTCCACTATGCACTCACGCTCTGTCAAAGTTAAACATGGTTTTTATTCCTGTGGCCAAGTACCTGAGATTTATTAAATACCGATTTTCCAGGATTGATGTATATCACAATTAATCTTTTTTTTTTAAGGAAGAGAGAAAAGAGCAGCAATATAAAATGATGTTCATAGATGTATTTGGAAGAAAAAATTCTTACTGTGTACTGATCCGCAGGATGTATGTTAGTTCGAATAAAATTTTAAAAGCTTGGTGGCCAAAAACTTACAGGGACAATTTGTCTTGAAATGGCCAGTGCTTTCTGTCAGCAGGAATCTTGTGTCTTCAAAGCACATCTTGCGGGAGCAGTCTTCATTTCGTGAAGCAAAGTAGGATTTTGAAATCTGTTACAGGAAAAAGGGTTTTTTGGGAAATATCTAGCGGAAGGAAAGTTACTTAAGTTGGTGTAGGTGTGCAGAGCTATTTGACTTGTTTCAGAGTTTATAAGCATAAATTTTACTTTTCAAATATATAGTTATTTCTGATACATTTTGCTTTCTGTCATGATGAATATTTTACTAGCCTTCTGAAAAGTTACTGATATAGTATTATACGAATTTCATACGAATAAGCTTGAAGGGGGCTTCAATTTTCTATAAATGTTTACTACTGGTGTTATTATAAGAACATAAGAAAGGCTGCACTGGGTCAGGCCAAAGGTCCAGCTAGTCCAGTATCCTGTCTACCGCCAGCGGCCAATGCCAGATGCCCCGGAGTGAGTGCGCTTAAGAGCAAGAGAGCTCTCTATTGCCATCACCCCCGTGACAAAGAGAAGCTAAGAAATCATTCCTTATCCAGCTTGGCTAATAACCATTAACGGACTTAACTTCCATGAATTTATCCAGTTCACTTATAAACCCTGATATATTCCTAGTCTTAACAACCTCTTCAGGCAAGGAGTTCCACAGGTTAACTGGAAGATTTTTTTTTTAGGGAAGATAGTCGTACCACAAAAGTACAGAAAATACCAATACTGTAATACCAATGGAATTCCGAGTCTGGGACGGGTGATCTTTTGTGTAAGGAACACTATTCATAGTATAGTGTGAGTAGTCATCTGGGAAAAAAAGACAGTAAAACTTGGCATTTTCTGTCTCTACTTACACCATTGCCCGTCTTTATCCCATTAGGTTTCAATTCCATCATGATTTCTAGGCATAATGAAGAAGGTTCCTTCTTTGGCAGCGAGTAAGCTTAGCTTGGAATATTTCCTTTTGGTGCAGTGCTTACCAATAATCATTTCTGCAACTTTTATCAGCAGAGGGGCAAGTCTTGTCTTAATGACACACTTGCAGAGACAAAGCAATTCTTCAAGTTTAGATAAGAGCCATTTACTTCCATACCACTGGTATCCACAGCTATTTTTCCTTTCCTTCTCTACGAATTACCTCACAACATTTTAACTAGACAACGTTTCATTTACATGTAGTGTAAAAGCAGTCCCAGGGACTGGATAAATCAGGAAAGCACTAGTGTCAACCCTCAACGGGGAAAGCACTGGGGAACAGAAAAGTGGCACTATTCTTTTTAAATACAGGATAAAACACTCGCTTAAGACAATAGGCTTCATTTCGGTGAAGTGGGAGGGTTGCAGCAAAGGGGACAGGAAGTCAAGTTTAAAGAAACCAGATCCTGTTTTTTGGTGGGTTTCAGACTTCCTCTAGAGAGAGCACCGAAGTGGATCAACATGCGTTTCTTAAACGAAATGGCAGTGCAATTACCATAGAAGCACTCGTCCATTAAGAGCACAAAGTAATTGGGAAAGACGATGGGGTAAAATTGAAACTTGTGCCATCCGTGTGTTCCGTAGCAAAATTCCTGTTGATGACAGTGGGGGGCAGGCTTTCACGCCTACGGTCTTGAAAGAGGTGTCTGCAGGTAAGCGTGGAAAAAGCTAGCAACAAGAAATACTTGCCGTCTGAAATAGCCTTCTCGGGGGTCATTTAAGGGAGCGATACCTTATCAAGAAGGTCAGGAGGCGGCCAAGTTGTGCTTCCTCTAGGCCTGCAAGTGCATTTTTCAGTGCTCCTCTGCGATTTAGCTCCTGCAGGACTGCAAAGGTCTTTTCAGGCCTCCTGTTATGGGCCTAAATGTATATAAAGAGTACCCGTGCTCATCTTCACCATGAAATGAAATCTACACAGGCCAGATCGCCTCCGCTTCGAGGCTTGTCGGAGAGTTGTGGTCATTCATAACACGTACATTTCAAAGGAATGCTAAGCTGTTCAAAGCTGTGATTGCCTTGAGGCAAATCCTACATCAAGAGCCGTGGATACCAGGAAGGCTTTTAGTAGTTTTTCATATTGTTTCAAGTACATTCTCACAGGTTTACTGACCAAAAAAAAAAAATCCTCCTCTACGCAAAGTTCTGGATAGAGCAAAGGTGTTAAAAAAATATACTGAAATGTTCTGATAGCATTAACACTACTTCTCTATTTCTTTGTATTCTCTTCCGAGATACTGCAATTTACTGTCCAGCAATTTGCCGTTCTTATCAGAGTTCCGGGAAAGCTTTCAGGGGAAAAAAAATCTGTATTTGGAAAATTATGTTAAAATACAATTGTCAGCACAGCTAGTTAGATAATTCCCTTTAAAACCTTCATACTAATTTTAGGGGGACAGATTTTTTTTAAAGCAATTTTTATTTTGAAGAGTGTTATATAGAATGCCGCGACCAAACACTTTTTTCTCTCCTCCACACCTAGGAGAGACACAAGATTTTGGCTGGTCAGCTAAACAAAGAGGTGATCATGGGGGAATACGTTAGAGATGTACAAAATCATGGATGGACTGGAAAGAAAATTAAGAAGGTAGGATGATTAAGGTTAATTAGATGATAAGTAACATGATAATTATTATCATATGTTAATTATCTAATTATCATGTTAATTATGTTAATCATTCTCATTTCAGTGCCTCTAATTTCAGTGTAGGTCAGCGCCTTTTCTTGTTAATCATCCTAATTGCGTCTTACATCGAAAAATGGCAGTCTAGAGGTCTTCCTTCCCATCAGCAGATGTTTCCTCTTCCCAAAGGTGGCTGAAGTGTTCCTTTCTATAGCCTGTTGATCCCTGGCGTGGGAGACAGTTCAGGCGAAGAGCTCCAATGGAAACTATCGCCTACACTTTCTTCTTAGTCTTTCTTACTCAGGAGCAAGAGCGGTCCAGACAGGCAGAAGGCAGAACCTAGTGCAAGAGCTAAAGAGCTTCACCTGACTGTCATTGTGTCTGGCCTTTTCTGTGATGCTGACGAAACGCAATAGTATCCTGACGCTCCTTTCATGTTTGGAAGATTTCTTTAAACCTATAAATTGTATATTCTTGGAAATGAAAGTTAGTTTATGCACCATCTGCATATCATAGACCACGTAAAAATAGCCAGGGGGGGAGGTCTGTACCACTACCTCATGGTGCAGCACGTGCCAGAATTTGAGATTTTTTTGATATCATTCTGGAGGCTAGCTGAAGAGACTGCCATTTTTCGATGTAAGATGCAATGAGGATGATTAACAAGAGAAGGCGCTGACCTACACTGAAATTAGAGGCACTGGTAAGGAAGTGGAGCTCTCGTTTTCCTATTCGAATGGGACCGATTCCGGGACTATGTGGGTGGCGGGGAACAATTTAAGTTTGGCGTTTCAAGAAACGGAAGAGCAATTTGAGAAATAGTCACAGTGTGTTATATTCTGGGACATTTTAGAAAGAAGGGCAATTACTAGAGTAGCTACAAAAAAAAATCACCGTTAAAGTGTAACCTCTTTACGCCTCAGTAGCTCTGGCTGCTCTCCAGGTTATTAGACAGGTCAGTAGCTTTCACTATGATCTAACTTCATAGGGTTTTTGTTTTTTTTGTTAACTGGAGACTGAGCGAAAAACCCAGCTTGACGTAATAAATGCAATATTTTTCCCATTAATATGTTAGTTACTTGTGCAAGTAACCTTGAAACACATTCTGTGGCCTTTTTCTCCTTTTATTTTGTGCACTTGTAATTCGCACTGGCTTAAGTGGCAGGCGCAAACCCCGTTCTCAGGGGCAAACTGTGACTTTTCTCCAAATTGCTTTTCTGTCTAGTTGTCAGGCTTGTTTTCTTCTGACTAGATTTCAGACTATGCAATGAAGATGATTAGCAAGAGAAGGCTCCGACCTATGTGGTCAGCTTTTTACGTTTAAAGCTACTTAGGACGTATCTACACTCCACACTTTTGCCGACACACGTTGCATTGGCACAGAGCTGCCGCCGTAGGTAGATCACTTCTGCGCAGTCAGACTGGGAACTGCATGTATTTACCAGATGTGCTTATTCTGATGTACCATGAGCAGGTATCCCACTGTGCAACTTTCCGCTGGCTGGTGCTCTCACGTTTGGGAAGTTTTGGCATTGCATAGTTGGGCAGAAAGAAATTGCACAAGGGTAACTGGAATGATGGGTCAGGGTCCCATCATGCAAATTTCTTTGCCCCATAATGCCCTCTGTATCCCATAATTTTCATGTCTGTTTTGAAAATGGCATGAACCTGTGTGGTACTTGTGACTCTGCCATCTCTGACCGGAGCATGGAGCCTGTGGAGCTCTGCACCATTGTTGTGAGCACGGAATGCACAATTCTCTAGTATTTGTCGGAGCTGCAAGCAGAGCTGCGGGGAACATGCTGCTGTCCTGGAGGGCAGGCTTTTGTGAGGCAAAGCGAAGAGCTTTTCCAGGTGTTGGTAGCGCCCATGAATCAGCTGCAAAGGGTGGAGCACTACTGCTTGGCCCTGACTGGTGGGAATTGCACCATACTGCAGCAATGGGATGATGTGTAGGGTGCAGAGCGGCTGCGGGTCAGGAGTGAGGGGCACCAGCAGGCATGTGGGAAGGGGGGGGCCTACTGCTCGGGCGTGAGGGGCAGCGGCAGGATGCGGCCTAACTTCCGCTTACTGTTCCCAGTGGGCCTTTAATAGAGCCGCTTAAATTCCAGTCACTGTTACCGGTGGGACACTAATAGAGCGAGCACCAGAGCAGCTTAACTTCCGCTCATTGTCCCCGGTGGGATACTCATAGAGCGCGCACCGGAGCAGCTTAAATTCCAGTCACTGTTCCCGGTGGGACGCTAATAGAGC
>ML679521.1:0-14971 GCA_007922305.1 Dermatemys mawii
GGGAGCCACACCCCCTGCCATGTAACCCAGGCCCCCCCACCCGCCCACCCTATGGGATCCAGCTCCCTGTACAACTCACCCACCCTATCCACAGTGCCCCCCAGCACCCTACAGGGTCCATGCCCTCCCACTCTGCTCTTCCAGGCCCTTTAGCTGCTCCTCCTCCCCTCCGCACCCTCAGCTCTGGGCTCCAGGCAGGACGCTGGCTGCTTGGTGGGTGCAGCAGGGGGGTCTGGGTCAGTCCCTGCCCGGCCTCTGATCTGCCCCTTCCCCCAGGCACCGGGCCTGTAACATGTTCCTGGAGAGCTACAAGCTGGCCTGGATCGTCACGGAGGAACACGCCTTCGAGGACAGAATGATCGACGACCTGGCCGTGAGCCGGGGGCGGGGGTGGGGGTGTGTGTGGCTCGGGGGAGGTCTGAGTTTCCCACATGCTGCAGCCAGGACGCCTGGGTTCCATCCCCCCACAAGGTGCCATCCACACCGGGGCAGCGGGTTCCATTCCCCCAATCGCCCCGGAGGCTCGGGGCAGCGGGAGTGGGGCCGTGGGGCGGGGAGGGACAGAGGAAGGGCTGGAAGCGGGGCAGGGACAGGCTGCTGGTCCCACGGGCCGGCTGTGGGGAGAGCTGGGCACAGCAGGTCCCCGGGGCGGGTTGGCAGCTGCTGACTCTCCGCTGTCCCGCTGTCGGGGTAGAAACCGGGCGAGGAGGAGGAGGAGGAGGAAGAGCAGCTGGAGAAGAAGCCCGACCCCCTGCACCAGCTGATCCTGCACTTCAGCCGCACTGCACTGACGGAGAAGAGGTGGGGGCCGGGGGCAGGGGCAGCGTCCGCACCTAGCAACCCAGCCGGGGGGGTGAATGCCTCCTGGTCCGCAGAGTGCAGGGGGGCTGGGAGCCAAGACTCCTGGGTTCTCTCCCCAGCTCTGGGAGGGGAGTGGGGTCTGGGGGTTCTAGCAGGGAGAGCTGGGAGCCCGGACTCCTGGGTTCTCTCCCCAGCTCTGGGAGGGGAGTGGGGTCTGGGGGTTAGAGCAGGGGGCGGGCTGGGAGCCCGGACTCCTGGGTTCTCTCCCCAGCTCTGGGAGGGGAGTGAGGTCTGGGGTTTCGAGCAGGGGGCGGGCTGGGAGCCCGGACTCCTGGGTTCTCTCCCTGGTTCTGGGAGGGGGGTGGGTCCCAGGCTCTGTCGTAGAACTGTTCAGCTGGCCGGTCTGCAGCGTGTGGTCTTGGTTCTGACTCCGGCCTGTGTGCTGCCTTTCAGCAAACTGGACGAGGACTATCTGTACATGGCCTACACCGACATCATGGCCAAGGTGAGTGACCCCAAGTCCACAGCACGTCTCTCCTCCCAGCACACATCCCATCCAGTGCCCCCTTCCCTTCCTATCGCGTCCCCCCATTTCCCCTCCCCATCATTTACCGAGGCTGGTTTGAGCACTCTCAGGAAGAGCCCATCAGACCCGTGAGAGGAGCTGGGTTCAAACCCGACTCTCTGGGTATTCAAGCAGCAGAGGATTTGGATCCTTCCCTCCCCTCACACCAGATTTGCAGTAAGGGGCAGTTTACCCTTCCCCCACACCTTCACAAACTTCTGCTCCTGCTCCTGCTGCTCTGGAGTGGTCAGAGGAAAACCTCCAAGTCACAGTCCTGGAGGCAGTAGTAACAATGTAGTAACTTGAGAGTAAATCTTCGGAATAGCAATGGCATAGCAGCTGTATAATATTTTTTGAATGACTGTGTGGTATCTTTGGAGCAGCGATGTAGTAACAGTATAGTAGTTTTGGGGTAACTGGATAGTGTCACTTTGTAATGTTGTAGTATCTCTGTAGCAATGATGGAGTAACAGCTTTGTATCTCTGGAGTAATAGCATGTGTTTTTATATGACATAATACTAATGTAGTGTTGCTGGAGTAACAAAGTACTAACCGTTATTGTGTCTCTGGAGCAACAGTGTGATATCACTTGAATAACAACAAAGTAACAGCATAATGTCTCTGGAGTACCAATGTGCTAATGGCACAATATCTCTGGAGTAACACTATAATGTGTCTGGAGTAATGATGTACTAACTTTGTAGTATCTCTGGAGTAGTGGCATAGTATATCTGGAGTAACAATGTACTGACTGTTTGGTATCTCCAGAGTAATAATGTAATATCTCCTGCACAATGGGGTTGTGTGTGTAGACTAACAGTGTACTGACAGTGTGGTGATTCCAGAGTGACAGTGTAGTATCTCCGGGGTACCAGTGTAGTATCACTGGAGTAATGGCATAGTATCTGGATTGGAAGGGGGGGTTGGTATTTGGCTCCTAAGCACCCCTCACTCTGCCTTCCCTGTCCCCTGCAGAGCTGTCACATTGAAGAAGGTGAAGAGGAAGGTGGTGCGAAAGACGAGGAGGAGGCCGAAGGGTCCTTCGAGGTAGGTGCTTCCCTCCTTCCCCCGGCCCCGGCCCCGGCCCCGGCCCCTGCCTGCGCTGACCCGTGGGTCTCTACCCCGCAGGAGAAGGAGATGGAGAAGCAGAAGCTGCTCTACCAACAATCGCGGCTGCACAACCGTGGGGCAGCCGAGATGGTGCTGCAGATGATCAGTGCCTGCAAAGGTGAGACCAGACCCTCGCCCAGGGAGGGACAGCGGGGCGGGGGGCGGAGGGGCGGGCAGGTCGGGGGGTGAGGAGCATGTGACCCACATGCCAGGCTGGTAACCAGCGTTGTCTTGATTGTCGGCAGGGGAGCCAGGCGCCATGGTGTCCTCTACCCTCAAGCTGGGCATCTCCATCCTGAACGGAGGCAACGTGGAAGTGCAGCAGGTACGGCCACGCTGGCATCACCCCCGGGGCAAGGTCCCCAGCGCTTTGCTCAATCCTCATGCAGGCAAGGATCCCGCTGAGCCCGGGAGTAACGCCTGAGTCAAGGCCAAGGAGCATGGCCACGTGCTAAGTAACTGTCCAGTCATGTCCAAGTAACTCGTTAGTAACTACTGAGTAACAGGTGAAGGAGTGTGGGGTAAAGAGGGCTCTTGCCCTGAGTAGCAAGGGGAGTATGCAGTGAATAATAGCTGAGTAGTGAGTGCATGTGAACTGAGTAATGATGGAGAAAGTGCTGTGTAATGTCTGAGTAATTATGGAGTAAGTATTGAGTAATTAATAGGTACACAGTGAGTAATGAGGGGGATGTGCTGAGTACAGCTGAGTAACTAACAGGTATGCAGAGTAATATGGGGAGACAGGCTGAGTAACAAGGGAGGATAGGCTGAGTAATGGGTTAAGTAATGAGGGAGGACAGGCTGAGTAATGGGCTGAGTAATGGGTTGAGTAAGGAGGGAGGGCAGGCTGAGTAACAGCTGAGTAACAAGGGAGGATTGGCTGAGTAATGGGTTAAGTAACAAGGGATGACAGGCTGAGTAACGGGCTGAGTAATGGGTGAGTAACGAAGGAGGGCAGGCTGAGTAACAGTTAAGTAACTAATGATATGCAGAGTAACGAGGGAGTAGTTGCTGAGTCCCCACTCAGAGCCGCTGTCTTTGTCCCCGCAGAAGATGCTGGACTACCTGAAGGAGAAGCGGGAGGTGGGTTTCTTCCAGAGCGTCCAGGCCCTGATGCAGACCTGCAGGTGAGCGGGACCGTCCGCCCGCCGGGTGTCCCAGCTTCGTCCCTCCCTCCCCACAGGCCGAGCTGGTCCCTCTGGCCCCCTTGTCCTTCCTGCATCCGGCCCGTCGTTGTCTCTCCTTTTACCCCACTTTGCTGCCAGCTGTTCCCCCCCGCCCCGTTCCCACGGGGAGCCAATCGTGGGGGGACCCCTAGGGGAATCGATCCCCATTGCCCAGAGCGGCCTGCAAGAGCCCTGCTCCCCATCCCCCAGCGTGTGCGGCAAGCGCCCGTTGCCCCCCACTCCGTACCCCCGGGGGGAGGGGGGCTCTGTGAGCCCCTCCCCCACGGCATATTGGGAGATGGAGGGTTGATGTTGATAGCAGGGTCATCCCACTCCCCTCCCCCCCGGCCTCTCCTGACCCCCATTTCTCCCTGCAGCGTCCTGGACCTCAACGCCTTTGAGAGGCAGAACAAGGCCGAGGGGCTGGGCATGGTGACCGAGGAAGGAACAAGTGAGTTTGGGCTGCCCCACATCCTGCAGATCCCTGCCCCCTGGCCCTCCTCGGCCCAGACACCCCCATCCCCCACCTCAGCCCCACACCTACAATCCCTGCCCCCTGTCCCTCCCCAGCCCAGACACCTCCATCCCCAACCTCAGCCTCACACCCTGCAGATCCCTGTCCCCCGTCCCTCCCTGCCCCATACCTTTACCCCCCACAACTCAGCCTAGTCCAGCGGATCTCTGCCTCGGTGGTGTGGTGCTACCTCGGGGGATCTCAGGCCCCAGTCTCAGCAGTCCCTGGGGCAGGGTCACTCACGCTAACGAAGCGCCTGTTGGCTGCTGGTGGGACTGTGGCCGCTGGAACCTCTGAATTAACAGGCCTGCCCCTGAGCCGGGGCATTTGGATCCGCAGGCCCCCGGGTTCGATCCTTTCTTGGGGCGAGCAGCAGGGACTGGGAGGGCAGGCTCTGGAGTGAGGTGCAGGGGATGTCCAGGGCAGGTTATGGGGGGACAGGGAGATGAGTCGGGGCCGCCCTGCCCCCCCATGGGGGGAGCTGATCCTCCTATGGCTGCTGGGAAGGGCTGGATCAACCAATCTCATGGGACTGGGCCCATCTAGCCCGGCCTCCCGTCTCCACTGGGGACACCTCCTTCCGTCGCGGCCCTTCCCCACCCTCGGTTTGTGTTCACAGCTGCCGTGTGGTTGCGGGCTCCCCTTCCCCCTCCTCCCCCCTCCTCCCCCCCACCAGAGTGAGACGCTGCTATTAATCTGGATTGTAATAACGCCCCTCCCACCCCTGCCCCGCCCAGGGCAGCTCCAACTCCACATTAATGGCGTTAATCTGGTTTTAATCGTCTCCTTTTCCTTTGTGCTGTGACGTCTTGCGCTCACCTCCTCTCTCCCCCATTTCTCTTCCTCCCCTGCCTTCCCCGGTCCCCCCGTCCCCTTCTCACCGACGCCCCCAGTCATCCGTCGGGAAAATGGTAAATAACCCACGTCTGTGGTGGTTTCTTTTTCCGGGCATTTTCTCGGTCTGTTTCCTAACCTGGCGGGCTTGTCCCGATGCCAATGGCTGATCAGAACCCCCTGCCCCCGAGGTGGGCCCTGCCCATCTGTCATGGGGTGGGGAGTTGCAGGCAGGTGGGGGGGGGGCAGCGGGGGAGGGGAAGCTCCATCTTTGTTATTGTAGGGTCGCTTGTGAGCGCCGGCCTGCCTGTGCTCATGTGTTTATTGGAGGGAGCTGAGGCTGGTCCCGTTGGTTTGTTATTGTAGGGTTGCCGGGCTGGGGGAGGAAGCACGAGCCAAACATGCCGGTTTGTTGTTCTAGGGTCTCTCAAGCATGGGGCTGTGCTCACGGGTTGTTATGTCGCATGTGGGCGCTAGGCTGCTCTATTTCTGCACGAATGCTCGGGGTGACTTGGCCCCACGCGCTCACTTGTTATCATATCGGGGGCCGGTGTGGTGCCAGGTTGTATATGTCGTCCTGTTATGGTAGGGTCACTCCTTGCGGAATCTGCATTGTTCTCAGTCCGAGGAGCAGCTGGAAACGCTGATTTCAATCAGTGCTGTGAATCACTTAGTGATTTCCCTGCCAAGGGCTTGATTCCCATTGGCTGGTGACCATTTGGCCATGGTGATGGGCAGCAATATTGAGCCTTTTCACGGCATTCGGGACTTCTGCTGGTTAGGACAATACACCCCAGCTCCAGGCATTTGTTCACAATTATTGTGGCTTAGCTTGCCCGGAGTCAGCGTCTGCCATTCTACGGCTCTGATTATTTCAAAGAAGGGCGAACATTTGCTTCTCATTTGCTAGACGATTCCGTTTCTACGGATGATTTTGCATCAAGCCCCATTGGGGTGGAAATGTTCAACTCAGTGACAACTGCGCAAAGCCAGGGTTTAAATGAAAGCAAACAGGCTGGAAACGTTAAAAATTAAAAAGTTTATCAGGCAGCATTTTTAAGGGAAAACTAGCTGATCTGTTCAGCAAAAGGAAGCATCTGTGACCAATGAAATGTAGAAGCCCTTTCTGGTTACCATGGCCTGCAGGAATGTAGAACTAGTAGATCTCGTCCTCTCTGAGGCTGGGGAAGGTAACAGTCTCCCAGTCGGTCGCTGAACTTTGGGTGACCTGCCCAGTGAATTGAACTAATTGAATAAACTGAAATGGCTAAAATATTCTCTCTCCCCACCCAAAGCCAGTTTAGCCCATCGGCGAACTCCAGTTCTTGGGGCTCAGCCTGGGGCTCGCACCAGTTCAATGCTGTGATTTGCTGGGAAATTTGGCAGCAAATATGGATGGGCTGAATCTTCGTTTCTGTATTTGGGTTAAAATATTTTAACAGTTTATAAATTAGGCTGTGACGTTGGTTGTCAGTTTCCAATTTAATTTTAAATAGGTTTATTGTTTAAAAATATACCTGTATTTAATTTAAATTTTTAAAACATCTGATTTAAATTTTAAATTATCCTCTAATTTTTTTAATAATCAAGGTTATCCACTGTGTTTCACATGCTGGTTTGTTATGGTGGGCAGACCCAGCTAGGGATTCTGGTTTGGTGTGGTAGGGTCTCCCCAGGAGGGCTGGTTTTTATGGTGGGGTCTCCCGAGGGTGGGGCTGGTTTGTTATGTTGCGCAGACCCAGCACGGGAGCTGTGGTGACCGCTGTGCCATGCCATCTCCCCCATCCCCAGGGTGTGCTGGGCTCAGGGGTTCTGATCAGCCTTATAGGGGAGGGGGAGAGTGTTTCCGTGGCTCCACGTGGCATGTCCTACAGCTTAGGCCCTGTCCCCAGCGTGCCCCCGGCAGCCTGGCACCGGTGTCTGCTGGGTGATCTGCACTGAGTACTAACTGCACCCCTTGTCCCACCCTTCCACCCCTGCTCTGGAACCGGGGCGCTCCAGGGCCCTCGACATGAGCACGTTCCCCGCTCTCCTCAGGGACTTGCCCACCCCATCTGATACCCTGTCGCGGACCCCTCCTCCCCCTGAGCCGTGCCTTGGGGCTACGGGGCGTGAGCCAGGCTGAGCGACCCTCTTATTGACCAGATTCTAGCCAGCTCGACAGCCGACTGTACCCCCGCATAGTCACAGCCTGGCATCTCTGTCTGCCCGACATGGCGTCTTTGTGGCTGCTGAACCGGCGAGGAGTCATGTGCCATCTCTGTGGCAACACGGGTGTCTGTCTTCTCCGGGGCGTGTTCATGTCCATTCCAATCAGGTGTGCGCCCGCCGCGCCCACGCCAGCCAGAGGAGTTTCCTCCTAGCAGCATCCATGGGGTCAGCCTTGGCAACCCCTGGAGTGGTGCCTTCATGGCACCCCATGTGGGACCCTGCTGCCCTGCCATCCACTCGGTTCCTTCGTGCCGCCTGCTTTGCGGTGTCTGTCCTAGAGTACGTCGTTATCCTCGTAGTTCGAGTTAGCACAGGAATTATAGTCAGTGTCCATTTCTGTCACATTACTGAAATTATCTGCGATCATATAGATCATTGGTGCAACTAAGGTCCTGTAGGGGCCCCAAATCTTCGGTAAAGATGATCTTGGTCATATAAGGTGTCTACGACCAGGTTATGGTCTGCTGATTATGAGTATGCTGTCGGTATGTGTGTATCTTGTTTGTAGCTAGAGTTATGAAGATTGGCTGTATAGTGTCTGTATTTCAAACTTGTGCTTGCTTTTGGGTGAAATCCCAAACAAAGTTACTGTTAGCTCCGCCTGGCCTTCCTGATGGCCCATCAGGTTCCAATCAAGCTAACAATGAACTTTGTAGATGCCTGTCCACACCCGAGCGTCCCCAGGAATGTGGCCTGGCTGCTCAGGTGCTGAATCTTGAAGAGTCATGTAACTGGACCACATGGCTCTGAAACTCCATTTTACAACTGGACTCTGAATAGCAAGAAGGAGGCGGTCTCCACCCACAAGAGGAAGTCTATATAAACCTGGGAGAGAGATCTCCATTTGGTCTTCAGTCTGCCACTTTTACCCTGGAGGAAGTTTGGCCAAAGGATTGCTGACCCAGCCCTGGAGGGGTGTATTCCAGAGACTTTGATTTGAACCTGCAGTTTATTCTACCGCTGATGCAAGCCATTACTGCATGTATTTGATTTCCTTTAACCATTCCTAACCCTCACCTAGATCTTTTTCCTTGTATAATAAACCTTTAGATTTTAGATTCTAAAGAATTGGCAACAGCGTGATTTGTGGGTAAGATCTGATTTGTAGATTGACCTGGGTCTGGGGCCTGATTCTTTGGATTTGGGAAGAACTGTTTTCTTTATTTGGGGTATTGGTTTTCATAACCATTTTTCCCCAGGACAGGTGGCTGCTGGTGGTGATTCTGGGAAGCTGGAGTGTCTAAGGGAATTGCTTGTGTGACTTGTGGCTAGCCAGTGGGGCGAAACCAAAGTCTTTTCTGTCTGGCTGGTGTGGTTTGCCTTTAGGGTGGAGAAACCCCAGCTTTGGACTGTAAGTGTCCTGTTTGAAGCAATTTGTCCTGACTTGATACTCTCAGTGGGTCACACCAGGAACAGCACCATCACAGTTTCTTATACGTTTCCCTTGCAGGGGGTCTTCCCCCAACGCCGGGGTACACCTCTACCCCCAGGCTTTAAACCGGGCTCAGATTGGGGCAGGTTTCTGTCAAGACGCGACCCACACTTGTGTCTGGGTGAGGGGCATCTCCAAGATGGCTGCAACATCAGGAAAGGGTTTTGCCCCGGGACCCGTAAGGACCGAGAGCAGCGCCTCCAGGTGTTACTTATGGAGGCGGCTCTTTGGCCCCAGTTGGAGCCTGACACAGCCTCGGACGCCGCGTCCTCAGTGCTCAGCGCGCCGCTGCTGGCAATGCGCACACCGGTGTTGAGGAAGGACTCAGTCAGAAACCTTCGGGCAGGCATCGGTGAGGCCCCTCTTCCCGGCCATCTCCAGCCCCTGAATCTCGAGTTGTTGCACCTCACAATGCAAGCTCCACGGCTGAACCCGATGGAACTTGCCTGCTCAGACCCAGTTAGACAAGACCTAGGCAGCAGGAAACCCTCCACCGGGGCCCCCTTCCTTGCCCAATGGAAGAGATTTTCAATCTGGATGGCGGAGCGTCATTCCTCCCCAACGCTCACCACGGTGCCCCGAATTCTGGACTCTTCTGCACCTCAAACATCAGGGCCTGCCCATGTCATCAATACGGGTTTGCCTGGCCACCGTCGCAGCCTCCCACCCAGGTGCAGCGGGACCGTCGGTTTTCTCCAGCCCTGTGGCCAGTTGTTTTCTGAGAGGTCTCGACAGGCTGCACCCCCCCATCCGGCAGCCAGTCCCACCTCGGGACCGTAACTCGGTCCTTACCAGATGGCCAGGGCCGCCCCTTGAACCACAGGGGACGTTCTCCTTGCTCCGTCTCTCATAGAAGGTGGCGTTTCTGGTAACAGTAACCTTGGCTGGGAGGGCGTCTCAGCTCAGGGCCCCAACGTCAGAGCCCCCTGACACGGTGCTCTATAAGGACACGGCGCCACTCAGGTTTCAACCGGCTTGTCTCCCGAAGGGTGTCCCCCGTTTTCACATCAACCGGAACATCCTCCTCCCGGTGTTGTTCTAGCCTGACAGGAGGCTTCACTCATTGGACGTCGGCAGAGCGTTCTCCTTCTACAGCGAGAGAGCCTAGCCCTTTCGGAAGTCCATTCAGCTCCTCATGGCTGTGGAGGACAGGATGAAGGCTCTTCCTGTCTCCTCTCAGCGGATTTCATCATGGATCCCGGCCTGCCTACACGAGTGCCAGTACCTAGCAGGGGTACCTACTCCTTCAATCCCTGCGCGCTCCACCGTGGACTCTGCTATCACCCAGCAGGCCCGAGACGACACAGCCTTTGGTAGAGCCGTGCTCCCGTCCAAGGACAACTCCGAACTCTTCTCCTGAACTTCGGCTCCTGAGTCACCTGATTGGAATGGACACGAGCAAGCCCTCGAAGAAGAAAACGCAGTCACTCACCTTCTCATAACTGTTGTTCTTCAAGGTGTGTTGTTCATGGCCAGTCAATATCCACCCTCCCTCCCCCTCTGTTGGAGTAGCCAGCAAGAAGGAACTGGGGGAGGTGAGTCGGCAGGGTCCCACATTGTGTGCCATAAAGCTCGATTTCAGGGGGCACCCAGGCTGACCGTGTGGGCGCTGTGCAGACCTGATTGCAGTGGACACGAACAACACGTCTCGAAGTACAACAGTTACGAGAAGGCGAGTAGCCATTCTTTGTAACAGCACCATAGTAGTGATGTATCCTCATAGAAACTTTGTGGTTGCTTTCCAGTAAAGCTGTGGTGTCTTTGGGGTGTCCGTGAGATCGAATGTTCACAGTATTGTGGTGTCTTTTTAGAAATGATATGGCGTCCTTGTAGTATTTTTGTAGTAATAGTGTGATGTCCTGTAGTAACAATGCAGTAATATCTTCATAGAACCTTCGTGATGGTTTTGTAATAGCTATATGGTGTTTTTATAGTCTGTTTGGTGTATCAGTGTGGTGTCCTTGCAGTAACAATGTAAGAATAGTTTCATAGTATCTTTGTAGTCGTATCTTCAGAGCATCTGTATAGTAACAATATAGTAACAACACTTGCTGCATCTCTGTACAGTAACTCCTCACTTTATGTTGCAGTTATGTTCCTGAAACATGCAACTTTAAGCAAAATGATCCTGACTTTACTCTGACTTTACTCCTAGATACTCTAGTTACCCTGAGTTTATTCCTTGTTATCCTGACTTTACTCCTCGTTATCCTGACTTTATTCTGACTTTACTCTGACTTTACTCCTAGTTACTCTAGTTACCCTGATTTTGCTCCTAGTTATTCTGACTTTACTCCTAGATACTTCAGTTACCCTGACTTTACTTCTCATTATCCTGACTTTACTCCTAGTTACTCTGACTTTACTCTGACTTTACTCCTAGTTACCCTGACTTTGTACCTACATTACTCAGACTTTATTCTTGCAGAACTCCCATTTGTCTCTGCCTGAGTTCAAATGTCAGGATTTGGCCCCGACAGAATATTTGAAATAAATACCATGCGGCTTCCCAGTAAACCAGCCAGTGATGATAATAATGGTCCCTCTCCCCCAGTACCTCTCTCCTCCTCCCTCTGAATTCTTTTTACCCACCTACCCGCCTCACCGCCTGCTGCACTGGCCAGGCAGGGACCCTGCTGGGACCAGCTCTGCTGGCACCAGGATGTCGGAGGTGACGATATTGTTCTCCAGCTGGTAAAAAGAAACAATATCCCGCCCACCCACCATCTGCCACAGGCAACCGCTCAGAGGGCCCGCGGGTCCCTGATGAGACGCATGCTGCCCGAATCCACTAACCGGAGCTGAATCCTGGAGGCCTTGCTCGAGCTCAACTCCCATGGGAACCAACGGGCCAGATCCTGAGCTCTTTACTTGGGGGTTCCTCCCTACTTACTAGTGGTGGGGGTTACTCACTTCTTACTCAGAGGTTACTCCCTCCTTTCTTGGGGTAGGGGTCACTCCCTCCCTACTTGGGGTTTACTCCCTCCCTACTCAGGGTTTACTCCATCCTTACTCAGTTTGGCAGTTACTCACTCCTTACTTAGGGTGGGGGTTACTCAGAGTGTTGAGCCCTGAGCAAGGCCTTCCGGGCGGTGCCCCTTGCGTGCTGTGTCCCAGAGTGTGGACTGCCTGGCTGCTCTCAGCCCCTCTCCCCATGGCCCCTGCGCACTCTAACCCCAGTGGCGCCGCCCCCAGGCCCCCTCGCCCGGTTGTGGCTGCTAACGTTGGCCAGTTCTGTCTCCCCCCCTCTCCTTGCCCCGCTCTAGGAGAGAAAGTGATGGCGGACGACGAGTTCACACAAGATCTCTTCCGGCTCCTGCAGCTCCTGTGTGAGGGCCACAACAACGGTACGGCCGGCCGGCCCGGCTTGGGGGCCCCATGGAGCCCGGGGGACAGGGAACCTAAGGGCAATAGCGGGTTGTGAGTGGAGGGGGGTGTCTCTGACTGGCTGGCTGGGTACTCTGTGGGGAGCGGGGCAGGAGGGTGAGCCCACGGGAAGTTAGATGGGGAATGGGGAGCTAGGTATGGATGATGAGGCAGGTGGAGGTGCCGTGGGTGGGGGGCAGAGGGCGGGTAGGTGGGGGCTCGGAAGGGGCAGAATTCCACGCGGCACCAAGTCATTGTGGGTGGGGAGCGAAGCCCCCAGCTGCTGCTCACGTGCCGCCTGGCACAGCCCCTCCTGCCCGTCCTGGCCCCCTCCCCCATGCCAACGGGTCTGGGCAGCGCTTGGCAGCGGCGAGGTTGGGGGGCTGACGCGGCGTCTTCCCCCCACCCCCTCGCAGATTTCCAGAACTACCTGCGCACGCAGACGGGGAACACGACCACCGTCAACATCATCATCTGCACCGTGGACTATCTGCTGCGACTGCAGGTCAGTGCCCCCCGCCCCACCAGCTGCCCTCCCGCCCCCGCCGCCCATGGGCACCGGCCCCCGGAGGCACCCCAGTGGGCCCGGTCTCCGGAGATCCCTTCCCACCAGGCAGCTGGCCCGTGGCACAGGGCGCTCTGGGAGGGGCCGGGACCCGCTCAGCCTGCCGGCCCTGCGGCCAATGCAGGGGGCTGAGCCCCGGGATCAGCACTAACCCCCCTCCCCGTCCCCAGGAGTCCATCAGCGATTTCTACTGGTACTACTCGGGCAAGGACGTCATCGACGAGCAGGGCAAGCGCAACTTCTCCAAGGCCATGGCCGTGGCCAAGCAGATCTTCAACAGCCTGACAGAGTACATCCAGGTACGGCCCCCTGGCACTGCCCCACGGCACGGCCCCCTGGCACTGCCCCACAGCACGGCCCCCTGGCATTGTCCTAGTACATCCACGTACGGCTCAGGCACCGCCCCACAGCACATTCCCCTGGCACTGCCCCACAGTGTGGTCCCCTGGCATTGTCCTAGTACATCCAGGTACGGCCCGGGCACTGCCCCACGGCACATTCCCCTGGCACTGCCCCACAGCGCGGCCCCTGGCATTGTCCTAGTACACCCAGGTACGGCCCGGGCACTGCCCCACGGCGTGGACCCCAGTGCGGCCCCCTGGCACTGCCCCACAGCGCGGCCCCTGGCATTGTCCTAGTACATCCAGGTACGACCTGGGCACTGCCCCATGGTGCGGCCCCCTGGCATTGTCCTAGTACACCCAGGTATGGCCCGGGCACTGCCCCACGCCGCGGCCCCCCAGCGTGGCCCCCTGGCACTGTCCTAGTACATCCAGCTATGGCCCGGGCACTGCCCCATGGCGTGGCCCCCACAGCGTGGCCCCCTAGCAGTGTCCTAGTACATCCACGTACGGCCTGGGCACTGCCCCCTGGCACTGCCCCCTAGTGCTGCCCCCTGGCGCTGCCCCCGGTACAGCCAGGTACAGCTGCAGCTGCACCCTACCCACTCCCATTCTCTGTGACCCTGGGGTTAGAGATGGTCCCAGTATAACCAGCCGCACGCCCCACCCCAGAGGTGGCTGCATCTCCGCGCCAGGCGAGGGTCCCCGTTAGTGCAGGTTGGGGGGCTGGGGCTGGCCAGTGCTGGACTAGTGGTTGCTGCTGCTGACTCTGTCTCCCCCGCAGGGCCCGTGCACGGGGAACCAGCAGAGCCTGGCGCACAGCCGGCTGTGGGACGCCGTGGTCGGCTTCCTCCACGTCTTTGCCCACATGATGATGAAACTGGCTCAGGTAATGGGTGCTGCCAGCGCGGGGCACGGGGGGGCGTCTGTCTCCCCGCCCCTGAGGGGGCGCCTGGCCCCTCAGGGCTCACCGGGCTCCGGAGCGAGGGGCAAGCGTTCACTGGCTAGCCGCAGACTCGCCCCGGCCAGTCTCCGAGGACGTCGGTGGCCACCCTGACTTGTTCAGGAGTCAGCTGCTCCAGGTCAATTTCCACCGCCTGGAAGGAGGGACCCTCCATCTGGGGAGCTCCCGCGAGCGTTCGTGTCTAGTGGGTGTGTCCACTGGGGCTGGGCCCCCCACGTGGGTCCCGATCCAGGGCTGCCCCCCCACTCGCCTGTTCTGATCTTGGGCTAACCCCACCCTCGCCCGCCTGGTCTGATCTGGGGCTGCCCCCCACCGCTGGTTCCGATCCAGCTGGCAGGGGGTGGGGGATGGAGGCCAGAGAAAAGGATTTGGAGTTCACAGTCTTACCCCCTCCACGCCCACCGCAGGCCTCGTCGTTGCCGGGACTTTGCCCCTTTCATTGCCGCACTAACCCAGATCGCTCCGTCCCCCGCCTGTCCTCCCCTCCCCGATCCGTGGCAGCAGCTTTGGGCCTTCTCTGACCGACCGATTTTTGTATTTCCCTGTCTCGCCTTCCTTTATGAGCCGTGCCCTGCTCAGCACCCCCGGAGGCTGGCAGAGCGGGGCTCACAAGGCTGGCACTGCACTCCCTGTCTGGGCAGAGGTAGGACCCCCTCCTCAAGCAGCCCTGGCAAAGGGAGGGCCCAGGGCCAGCGCTGCTTTTGGGCAAAGTATGACAATGAATGAGGGGAAGAGGGGGAAGGATCCAGGGATGGGAGGGTGTGAGCAAGCAGGACTCTTGTCCATCTGTCCATCCATCCGCTCATCCTATCCATCCATCAGCCCTCCTACTACGCTCCCATCCATCCATCCATCCATCCACCCAGCCTTTCAGCCAGCCAGCCAGCCCTTCATCCGTCCATCCATCCTCCTACACCCCCATCCATCCATCCATCCATCCAGCCTTTCATTCATCCATCCATCCAGCCAGCCAGCCAGCCCTTCATCCATCCATCCATCCTCCTACACCCCCAACCATCCATCCATCCATCCATCCATCCTCCTACACCCCCAACCATCCATCCATCCATCCTCTTACACCCCCAACCATCCATCCAACCA
>VOCN01043298.1:0-21276 GCA_007922305.1 Dermatemys mawii
CCCCTGCTGCTGGAGAGGAGCAGGGCCTAGTGGTTGGAACAATGGCGGGGGAAGAACAGGGCTGGGTGGCAAAACTTCTGGTTCTCACTTGGGTTCTCCTGAGCGACCTTGGGCAAGTCACTGCTGCCGCTCTGTGCCTCAGTTTCCCCTCCCAGCCTCCCACTCTGTGGCTGTGCAGCGCCTGGCACAATGGGGCCCCTGGGTGCTAGTATAACAGCAGTCAGGCAGCAGAGCACCCCAGCCCTGGAGCAGGTTGGTCTCTTCAACCAGCAGAAGGTCATTTGGGGCCCTGGCTTGGACCCGGATCAGGGCCGGCACTGCTGGGACCAGCTGCAGGCATTGCTTGGGCAACATATTTTCCCCCATACCAAGCCCCCCAGCAGAAGCAGCACCGGATTTCTCCCAGAGTGGTAAAGGCAGCTCCTTGCTCCGTGGGGACGGGGCCAGAGATGGCAGAACGCAGGCCAGCCCATCCCACCCGGCCAGCCCAGCCTCCAGCCCATATCTTGTGGCTGAGCTAGAGCGGATGGTGAGTGAGAGGCCCTCGTGTCGAGCCGCCCCGGCCCTTGGGGGGCTACTCCAGTGGTCAAGCCCCTCCCCTGTTAAAAATGTGGCCCCGCCCCGGATTCTAGTCTGAACAGGTCCAGTTTCAGCTCCCAGCCCCTGGAGCTCATGTTAGCACTCTGTGGTTGATTAAAGAACTCCCACGTAGCAGAAGCCTCCTCCTCTAGGTCTCTTAGCCTGAACAGAATAATCAATAACAAGAGCTCGGCTCGGCTCTGTGAATTATTCAGGGTCCTAACTCCCCTTGGCCTCTCATCTGGCCCTTTTCAGCAGCAGCTCCCAAAGCGCCTTGCCAAGGGGGTTGGTATAATGCTCCTCATTTTAAAGATGGGGAAACTGAGGGCCAAAGCTGGGCAGAGGCTTGCCAAGGTCACCCTGCAGTGCCAGGCACAGAACCCAGTTCTGCTGAGTCCCCACGCTGTGCGCCAACCACTAGGCCACACGAAGGTCCCGTGGCCTCTTGCTGGAAGGCAGGTTTCCCGGCCCTTGAATCAGTCCCATGCCCAGGGTTCTTTCCTGAGCCCCTGCCCAGTTTTACAACAGGATCCCCAGGTGTGGCCCAGGGCCCTATTGTGCTAGGTGCTGTACATTTTAATTGCTATTAGGTGTATTACGGTAGCGCCTAAGAGACCCACTCATGGGCCAAGCCCCCATCGGGCCAGGCGCTGTACAGTTTCCTGGCTATTAGCTTTATTACGGTAGCACCTAGGTACCCCACTTATAGACCTAGCCTGGCGAGTCCAGTCCTGACACCTCAAGGAATTGAAATCCGTGTCCTCCCCTGATTCCCAAGGTGCCGCTGGAAATGTCACCCGCTGCACTCCCAACTGCAACCTTAAGAGGGCGCCCTCCACCAGCACTTCCGCAGGGGGCCTGGCAGCAGATGGGTGAAGGGGGCTGGGTGTGGGGGGAGCAGAAATCGGGCTCAACTGGCTCCAGAATTACACCCAACTTTGGCGCGCTCCATGCAGCAAAACTCCCCCCGCTTTCCCCAACCAGCGATAACCCACCTCCACTGAGGGTGCCAACCCCAGACCCCGCCCCCATCTCCAGCGGGGTGCTCCAGCCCCCAAGGCTCTAGTGCACAGCCCCCCCCCCCCCCCCCCCCCCGTACAAGCAGGACAGCTGCTCCCCCTCCAACTCCCTCTCCAGGGAAGCCGCTACCTAAGCCCTTTAAAACTGAGCTGTTGGGGCAGGGGCGGGAGTTGATGGGCTGTCACTGGGAGCTGGCTGTTTTGTTTGGCAGATCACAGGGACATATGGGGCCCAAACCCATCCCCACCCCCCTTCCCAGCTTTCCCGCCCTTAATCTCTGCTGGGGAGATGGGGTCATTGCAGGCTGGTGGAGATTCCCCCGCCCCCCAGCCCTTTTCCAGCAGCCAGGGCCCAGCTGGTGAATTCCATCAGCTGGCCCGGTTGGGATGATCTGGTGAGGCTGAACATTGCAGAGAGAGGCCCTGGAAATGTCACAGAAAAGCTTCGAAGGCCTTGGTTTTCAAAGAGATTTTTTTTAAATGCATAACTTGGGGGTGGGGGAGGGAATTTAAATGCCCTGCAGCACCCCGGTTTTCAGACAAGAAAGGGAGGGGCCCCATTTCCCCCTTCAGCCTGTGCTCACGTACATCACGGCAAAACACCAGAGCAGTGGGGGAGGGCAGGATCCCAGGGCCTTGCTAGGCTATAAAGAGGGGCTGTTACCTAGCTTTGTGTCTGCTAATAACACCCCTTTGACACAGTGAGGATGGCCCACGGTTACCCAGGAGGGCAAGGGCCGATCACGTCCCCACCCCATGCCTCAGTTTCCCCTCTCACCATCTAGTTCGATGGTAAGCTCCTGGGGGCAGTGCCTCATCAGACCCCGGCGATTCTCCCCCTGCCCCCGTCTCTCCCGCTAAGGCCGTGCAGCGCCTGGCACGCTGGGACCCCAGATGAATACAAACAAGAGCGTTCCCAGGTCACACTGTGCTGCCGTAACTCCCGGCCCCAGGGAGGAGGAGCTTGGAGGCTTATTTTGAAGGCTCAGTTCGAAGCCTCAGTTCCCGTCCCCCGGGCTGGTGGTCATAGTCACAGGAACGGCTCCAAGTCCATTCACAAGAGCTGCTCAAAACCATTGGGGCCTGGGAGCTCCCCACAGCAAGGAGTGACATTTCCCTGCGAACACACGGCCACATGGTACGCAGCTGGCCGGGCTTAGGGTGACCAAATGTCCTGATTTTATAGGGAGAGTCCTGATTTTTGGGTCTTTTTCTGATATAGGCTCCTATTACCCACCACCCCCTGACCTGATTTTTCACATTTGCTGTCTGGTCACCCTAGCCAGGCTCTACAGGCAGTGACGTAGAACCAGAAACCACCCCTTTGATGCAAGCCCACTGCACCCCCCAAGCTGTAGGACAATCAGACCCAACCAGACCCTGAACACAGGCTCATGGGTCTTGGGGGCCAGTTGACCTGAACGGGCAGGGGAAGGAGGGTGCTGGGAAAGCACGTCTAGTCATATGGCAAGCCCCTAGTTCTCCTGTGCCTCAGTTTCCCACTTTGTAAAAGGCGAATGGCACACAATTACTTGAGACCCTAGGTAAGAGAAAGGGGATCCTACTACACTGTGTTGGTTGCTTTTCAGAAAGGCTTGGACAAGGTCCCTCCCCTAATGGAACCTAAGAAGTCATGGGATAAAAGGGAAGGTCTTATGGATCAGTAAGTGGCTGAAGGCTAGGAAAGGGATAGGAATAAGCGGTCCATTTACAAAGTGCAGAGAGAGAGGGATGCCACCTCACCCTTCATGCCCTTTTCCAGATCACTGATGAATGTTGACCGGGGCAGGTCGTAGTACAGGTGGCAATGTTTGCAACTGAAATAAAATGATTCAAGAGCCAGAGAAGAGTTACAAAGGGATCTTGTTAAACTGGGTACCCAAATGGCAAATGAAATTCACTGTTGGTAAGTGCAAAGTAATGCCTGTTGGAAAACTAAATCCCAGCTGTACATCCGAGGGCACCTACATTAGCTCCCACCCCTTGAGAAAGATCTTGGAGTCACTGCGGATAGATCTCAGAGAACTTGTGCTGGGTGGTCAAAAAGGCTACCACGTGGCTAGGCACTCTTCGGAACGGGACACAAAACATAATAATGCCACTATGGGTGCACCAGGAATTTCCAACACCTTGAATACTGTGTCTAGTTCTGGTAAGTCCATCAAAAAATGGGAGTGGGACTGGACTGGAAAAAGGTTGAGAGAAGGGCAACAAAGAAGATTAAGGATACGGAACAGCTGCCATGCAAGGAGAGACAGATCAGGGCAGTTCAGCTGGGAAAGAGAGAAGAGGATAAAGGTCTATAAAATTTGGGGTGGGGGAGGGAAGTGTTACTCTGTCATACAGTACAAAAACCAGGGATCACCTAATAGGCAACAGCTTCAACACAAACAAGAGGCAGTAATTTTCCACACAAATACACAGCTAACCTGTGGAACTCATTGCCACAGGATGTTGTGATGGCCAAAGGTAGGACTAGCTTAGAAAAAGACACTGCTCACCCCACCCAAACCACTGGATAAGTTTCTGGAGGATAGGTCCATCAATAGCTATTAGCCAAGGTGGTCAGGGACACAATCCCCTGCTCAGGGTGACCCTAAACCTCTGACTGCCAAAAACCAGGAGTGGAAGACAGGGGTGAGTCAGACCATAATTGCCTTGTTCTGTACACTTCCCCTGGCCACTGGCAGGGACAGGATATTGGGCAAAACTGGTCTGACCCAGCATGGCAGCTCTTGTCCGTGGCCATGCTGCTGGATGCCAACACTGATGGACAAGCTTCCAGGCCAAAACAGGGATGCCAGTGACAGTGGAAAGAGCATCAGACAGGCCAGTGGCTGAAGGAGAAGGATCAACCACGGGTGTGTGGGGAGACATCGCTTGGAGAGAAAAACGGGATTAGCAGCCCGGCCCGAGCTCACGGTGGGGTTGTGAGGAGAAGTGGGGTAGAGATGGGGACCTGTCCGATGCCCTGGCACCGTCCGAAGGCCAAAGACAGCACATGGCATCTGACAGAGCAGTGGCCTCACCCTGTTACATCCACACTGGGGATCGCTGAAGGTGGGAAATTCTAGAACGTGGGAAGCCGTTAAAGAAAACGCTTCACCCCCCAATTTTGAAAACCTTCCCCACTCTAGAATTAAGTCCATTAGTGGGGGGGGCAGAGAGATGTGCCCCCAGGAAAGTTTGTTGAAAGTGGAAAGTCTCAGGGGAAACCCCTGCTCCCCAAAAAACAAAAAAACCACAAGATGTTTTTGTCAAGAGGGTTTCCAACATTTGGCCACATCCTCACCGTTAACAACTCCGAGCACTTCGGAGCAGATCTGAAAGTGCTTTACAAAGGAGGGCAGTGTCAGCCTCTCCATTGGACAGGTGGGGAAACTGAGGCAGGGTGGTGACTTGACTTGCCCCAGGGTCACCCAGCATGGCCAGTGGGCAGAACTGGGAGCACAGCCCAAGTCTCAGAAGTCCCGGGCCCAGCGCGCCAGCCACCGACAGGGCGTTTCACTGTCTTTACTTAAGTAGTCTTTGCTCAGAGATGTTTATGCTCCAGTGAAGTCAGTGGAACTTAAGACTCAGAGATTTGCTGAACTTCTAACACTCTCGCTTAAAGTTCAACGATGGGCTTAGTGCCAGAAGCTTGAAGTTAAACACGTGCAAGATCAGGGCCTAGTTCGGTATTATTCTTCCTCCGCAAGTTGCTACCATGCCAGTAAACAGTCACTAACACACAAAGCCAACTTTCACCTTAAAAGATTAAGCAGAGAGCCAGGTGCACAAAAAGAGACAGTTTTATTACAGTCAGGAAATAGATACAATCCATAAAAAAAATAATCACCCATTATATTAATTTTACAGATCTATAAAAAAGCAGAGTGAAACCACTATAAATAAACAAGAAATCAATTTCACAATAAGTTAGATTCAGCCTGGTTTACAGTCAGATACTTAAGGCAGACGCTGGTTCTGATATTTCAGCACGCAGGATCAAACTCAAATAAGTTTATGCTCCTCTAAAAAGATTTGGTTCCAAATATCAGAAATAGGATTTTTTTTAAGAAAAGACAATAAATAGTTTAAAATATAATTAAAAAACAGATTGAGGCTTTTCAAACCTACATTTTTGATGAAGGGCTGGTCTGCGGGGGGCAGAATATTGACTGGATTAATTATGGCAGAATTACACCATATGTCCCTGCTCCATTTCAGAGCAAATTTGATTGCAGAATTGTTGCTCCACTTTGGAAGCTCATGAATTATTCCAGAACAGAGCGTCCACACATGCAGAAATTCGGTCAATTTCCACCCCCTCACACAAAGTGGCCCTTAGATGCGCAGGTCTGATCAGTTGCGTGGAAAACAGACTATTCCCACTGGAGTGGGATCCTCAAATCCACCCCCAGGGCATCTCTGAAAACTCTTTGCCTTAGATACTAGCCCAGCTACGCTAGCCTAGCAGGGGAAGCCTTCTCTCTGAAAGATTAGTAGCTTTCTTCAAAATCATGGAAGAGGTTTAAGCAGGGAAAGACAACCAGCAGATGGACATTGCAGAGCTGGGGGGAGGTGGGGGTTTCATTGGAGGGGCTGTGAAATTAAACCGTAGTCTAAACACTGCTCCATTCCCAGCCCAGTGAAGAGGGGCAGAGAATTGCAGGTGGATTTGAAACACGAGGGGATTGGGGGGGGAAAAAATTCAGGTGCCCATTTGGGTTTCTAGAATCTGGCCCTAAAGCGATTCAGCCCTCGAGATCTGGCTCAGCTTTGCTGAAGGTCTCGGCTCCCAAACGAGCAGGTTTGGCCCATAAGTTTGGATGTCTGAACAGCTTAGCTCAGAGCAGAGGACTTATGAAAAAAAGAGAGTCCATCCCTTCCTTCTTTTAGAGCCTGGACAGGAACAGAGCGACCTGGAGAAATCTAGCCTGAGTTATGAACACCAGCTCTGCCTGCTTGCTGGACACTCCCGTCCCCCCCGCCCCGGCCCCACTAGGTAATTTCCTGCCATATTCCACCAACCTGACATGCAAAGAGGCAGCGTTACTGCCTCCCCATGAGGCTCGAGACCACTAGGGAGGAGGTTCAAAGGGGGGTCCAATAACCCTCTCCCCCTTGCTGGAACCTAGCACCCCCTGCTGGCAAGACGAGAGCCGGCCTGCCGCCCCAGTTGGGCCATATGGAGCTTGAGTGGCAAGTTTAAGTCACAGGAAGCCACACATGGCAGCAACCCACCCCTCTGAGATCACCAGCATGAGATCAACAGCACTTGGGTGTTGGAGCCTGAGAGAGAGTAGCACCTAGTGGGCAGACTCAGAGCCCACCAGCCGCAACGGGAGGCGAGCAAGGCCACGCAGCTTGTCGAGGACACTCCTAAGGGCTCTAGGGTCGAGGTCACAGTGCTGTTTAAAACTTCAACCCTCCTGCCATCAGCCGCCCGCCCTGAGGGAAGGAGAAGCAGAAAGCCGTTTCTTTTCAGTTCCCCACCGCCCCTGCCCTAGGCCGGTCAGAGACATGAGGCCGGTCAGTTTCAGTTTCAGTTCCTCCTCCGTTTCACCCTCCTGCAGCAGCCCAAAGCCAGGGGCTCCCCAAAAGCTTTAACACTACAAAGGGAGCTACCGATTCTCACCGGCTCCGCAGCTCACAACAGCGTCTGGGTCCAGTGGAAATACCTACACGAAACGCAGAGCAGCAGAATCAGGGCCCAGCCCCCCCCGTCCCCACAAAAAAAAACCTCCCTATCACAGCAACTTGGTCTTTTGTGTTTAAAAAACCACTTTCCTTTTTTTTGGTTTGTTTTGGAAGACACAAGGTCACGTCACCGAGTTTCCAGACACGGCCTCTGGGTCAGGAGATCTGACTCGGAATCCACCCCCGGACCCAGAGATGCCGAGGTCAGGAGGTCTCAGGACGCCTCTGCCCCCTCTCCACCCCGCTCCCTCAAGCAAGAAGAACCCAGACCCTGGTCACCACTGAAAGCCAGGGAGAGGTTTTTCCTCCCCGCACGGTTGTTTACGCCAGTGCAAGACGCCGCCCCTGTTCCACCCACCAGCAATATGCACTGATATAAGCAATGGCATGAAGTACATGGTGATTTGGGCAGGGGGACCATCCCCTTCCCAGGCTGAGTTCTCCTCTCCCCTTCTGCAATACTGGGGTCAGACTCCAATAGGAGCGGAATGGATGAGCCCCGATTTACATCAGGAGAATATCTGGCCCATGGGTTATTGATCACATGATCCCAGAGGAGCAGGGCAGGGTCTTGGTTTTGTCCCTACACACTCAACCCCGGAACGGATTAACCCCTTCGGCTCTGACCCGATATTGTACCCCCCACCCTCACCCCACTGGTCCCAACCCCTAGGCGGAGAAGCAGCGAGTCAAGCGTCTGCCCCAGCAAAGGGCCCTGCCCCCACGCCCACGGCTCGCTCCACACCTGCTAGTCGGAGACCGACAGGAGACTGAAGATGGGGAGCCGGCGCCCGCTGGGCCCCAGTCCCGGCGACTCGGACCCGCTGCTGCCCCCCGAGTCCTCCTGGTCCGAGAGGGAGTCGGCAGAAGGGCTCCGCTGCAGCAAGAGCTCCCCGGGGAAGGCGAAGGCGTCGGGGGCAGCCGGGGTCCCCCCTGTTCCGTCCTGGCCCAGAGCGGCCGGGAAGGCCAGACAGGGGGGATCCCCGGCGAGGGCGCGGCAGCAGGGCCCAGGTGGCGAGGCGGAGGGCGACAGGGAGGCGCTGCGGGAGAAGGCGGGCGAGTGGCCCCCCCGGGCGCGGGCGCTGCTCCTCCGCGTTGTGGATGAAGTGGCAGCGGGAACCGTAGGGGCAGAAGCCGGCCGTGTGGAAGGTCCGGCACAGCTCCGTCTTGTACTTGGGGTGCCGGCACAGGCCCCGCAGCTCCCCGGCCCCGTGGGCGAACTGGCACTTGGCCCCGTACTTGCAGGCCCCGCTCTCCTCGTAGGTGCGGCACAGCTCCGTCTTGTAGCGGGAGGAGGCGGCCGCCGGCCCCCTCTCCCGGCTGCCCTCGGGCAGGCTGGCCGAGCGCTCCACCCGGAAGGGGAGGCTGGTGCGGGGCAGCGTCGGGGCCCAGCCCCACTGGCCGGGGAGGGACCACAGGGCATCTGAGGCGCCACCGGCCTCCTCCAGCGGCTCGGGGCTGGCAGATGGCACCGCTGGGCAGGCAGAGAAGGCGCACTGGTGTCCCACCGGGCGTCTGGCCGGGGGGCCAGGCTCCTCCCCCACGGTCAGCCTCAGGAAGGCCTGGAAGGGCAGGGGAGAGAGAGTTGGTTAGAGGAGGCAACGCAGAGGCCCCCTTCCGGCCGCAACCCGCCACCTGCGAGGCTGGGGACGGCCATCAGCAGGAAGAGGCTGAGCTGAAGGGGAGCAACCCTGCCCCCCACCTCACCCCAAAACAGGACAGACAGCCCCTGGCCAAGCCCCACACGCCAGGCCGAGGGCAGACATGGGGCTACGGCTGTGAACAATGAAGCCAAACCTCAGGAAACATCCTAAGCATCAGGAGCCAGAACCCTGTCTGGGCAGGGGGGTGGGAGGGGGAGGCAGAAGCCCCCCAAACTGTGCCACCCATGTTTCTTTGTGGAGCTGAAGGATGGATGGCCTAGTGGTTAGCACTCAGGCCTGGAAGCAGCATTAGGACACCTGGGTTCCATGCCCCCCCCCTCCCCTCCACCACTGACTCACAGTTCCCTCCCTCCCCGTGCCTCTGTTTCCCCACCTTCACAGCAGGGATGTCTGGTAGCAAAGGGCTTTACAGACACCAGGGGTCCTCACAGGGCGTGGTGGGTGGCAAGCGCGCTGCCCTCTGCTGGATAGAATAGAAGGTCTCGGCTCCCAAACGAGCAGGTTTGGCCCATAAGTTTGGATGTTGGGAGCCTCTGTGTGTCCTAGACCCCCTAAGCCACTGGCAGGGATTTCCAAAGGGTTTTGGGGGGGGGAGATCTGGGCGCTCTTGCCCTACAGCTGCTCTCAGCAGGCCCTGGGGCATGGCAGGGAGCCAGCCAGAGACCTTAGCAGCCAAACACTCTCGGGGTTGGATCTGACCAGGAGGCCGCGGCCCACTTGCCCCAGCTGATTAAGGCCTGGGAGAGGGAGCTGAGCCACGTGTCTCTGGCTCAGACATCTGCCGGGGCTCCGTCTGGACCACCCGGCTCATGCCATTAGCCAATTACCCTGTCTGGGGCCTGCCGGGCTGTAGATTGGGGGCTCCCGGGGGGGACTGGGAAGGATCGTTGAGCAGAGAGGCAGCAAGGAGCTGCTGCCCCATGCAGATTGGGTGGGAGACTTGGACATCTAGGGGACATGTAGTGGGAGACACCCTGCTTCTCCCCCCCCACCCCACCAAGTGCTCTAGCTACTGAAGCATTAATGTGGGTACTGATGTATGTGTGTGTGACGATGGGGGAGGGTGTCAAACTAGGACTCAGGACACCTGGGTTCTATTCCCAGCTCTGCCACCAGGATGACCTTGGGCAGGTCACCTGCCCCGTGCCTCAGTTTCCCCACCCACCCTGTATCTAAAGTTTGGTTCAGACCGTCCCAGGCCCCAGTGGGGAGACGGTTTGAACAAAGGGGCCCCCACAACTTCAGCCGGTCCCCATGTTCCAGAAACACTAGGACACACCACAGGTGGAGAAAGGGGCTCCCAGCTCTCCCCCAAATCCCATTTGAAACCTTGCCCTGAACACACGCCCAGCCCCAAGCCGCTGAAGTTTCTAGCGGGAAGCCAGTCCAAGCCTGGCTCCGTTCCAGAGCCTCTGAACGTGGCGCACGGGTTTGCACTCCTGTTTCACGCTGGGTGTTTAATAAAGCACACCCGGCTGGAGGGGGCAGGGGGTGTTTAGGTCTCCCCTCCACCCCACGCAAATAAAGCCAAACCCCTGCAGGCCACAAAACTCAACTGCCCTGAGCAGAGGGCCCTGCCTTGCCGGCCCTTCTGTCCTGGGAGGGGTCGGCTGCAAGCAGGGGGAAAGCCAAAGAGACAGAAGGGGGTGGGGGGGGTCTCTGAACGCCAGGGGCGGATGTCCAGCGGGTGTCCTATCTGATGTGAGACCCGGCCTCTGGCAGGCAGATCAGGGAGGAGAGACCCCCCCTTTCCCCCAAAAAAACCCCATCCCAGCTCAGAGCAGCTGTAACACTGGCTAGGACAAACTGTCTAGTGGGGCGGGGGGGAGGGGGGGGGAGCTGAGAGCCACTGAAGCAAGTTGCAAACCCCACACTGAAGCGGGGGGGGAGGCAGCACCCCACTTCCAGCTTGAAGTCAGAGACCTCAGGAGGTCTCCAGCCCAACCCCCAAGTCAAAGCAGGGCCCCACCCCAGGTAAATCTCCTCCCTGCCTGGACAGGTGCGAATCCAGCCTGGCGCTTTCCAAAATTTTGCCCCATTTCTCACCCCCGTCGCTGGGGCCAACCCCCCCCCCCCCCGGGGGGGGGGGCAGCGGCCGGGAGGGAGCGGGGCCCGCCCCCCCGGCCCCGCCCCTCCCCTGCAGCCCAACCGGGGGAGGGGAAGTCGAGGCACGGCGAGAAAACGGGATCACCCCTTGGGGGCTTTATTCCCCCCCCGCCCCGGGCAGCCAGGAGCACGTGGAGACCCATTGCAGGTGGCACCGTAAACTAAAGCCAGCAAAGACTTTCGGTGCGGGGGGGAACTTTCTTGCTTCTGGCTCTTCTGCACCCCGGGGTCCCCCCCCAGCCGGAAATCACCCCCCCCGGTCGGGGGGGGGGGGTGCTAACAAAAGCCCATCGGAGCAGCATGGCGGGAAAACAGAGAACCGCTCCCCCCACCCCGCAAAAGTGACCTGCAAGTGCAAACCCCCCCACCTGGCACAGGGGCTCGTCCAGCTCCACGAAGGGGGTGGGCAGATCGGAGGGCATCGTCCCCTCCTCCGGCCCGCGGGGCACCGCCGGGCCCGGCCCGCGTGGAGGGCTTTTAAAGAGCCAGCTTTTGGCAGCCCGGCGCGGCCCTTTAGCTCCGCCCCCGCCCCGGGGAAAAGGGGCGGGGCCGATGGCGGGGCGGGGCTACGGTGAGCCGAGGGGGAGGGGCGAGGGGGGAGTGGTTTTCACGGAGCAACATTCCCACGCATGGAGGGGCCAGGACCCCTGGGTTCTTCTCTCAGGGCTGGGAGGAGAGTGAGAGCTAGTGGTTAGAGCAGGGGAGACTGGGAGCCAGGACTCCTGGGTTCTTTTCCCAGGGCTGGGAGGGGAGTGGGGGGCTAGAGGTTAGAACAGGGTGTGGGGCTGGGAGCCAGGGCTCCTGGGTTCTTCTCCCAGGGTTGGGAGGGGAGTGGGGGCTAGTGGTTAGAGCAAGAGGGGCTAGGAGCCAGGACTCCTGGGTTCTTCTTCCAGGGCTGGGAGGGGAGTGGGGGCTAGTAGTTAGAGCAGGAGGGTTAGGAGCCAGGACTCCTGGGTTCTTTTCCTTGCCATGTCATTTCCCCCTCAGTGTGCCCACCTGTAAATGGGGTGGTGGGGTCCCTTTTTTTGGAAAGTGTTTCAGGTCTGTGGACCGCTGCCTTCTACCAGGCAGAACCAGAGCAGTGCCACTGTGTGCCAGTCCCCCAGTACTGCAAATGGAGATTCTCCTTCCGCCGGCGTGATGGGGCAGGCTGGACTTGGGGATGGTGTGTTCTAACCCCACTATAGTGGGGGGGGGGGAATGAGCTACCCACACCCCCACTATAGCTGGGGGTCTGGCTCCAGTGGTGTTGTGCCAAGGATCAGTAAATCAGGCATCTTCACGCCTCGGCCGCTCCTCCTTTCCTCCCTCTCGGGCCTGATCCACCCGTCCCTGTTGCAGTCATTTACACCAGAGCAAAGCGGGCACAAAACACGTCCAGGTCAAAGCCAAGCATGTGTGGTGCCCACTTTCCAGCAATGCCAGAGACGGCATGAGGGGCCGGGTGGGCCCCATCGCCGTAATCTTTATTCTCCCTGCATGGCAGAGCCGTGCTACCCCATTGCACCACTGGGGGAAACTGAGGCATGGCTAAGTGACTTGCTTAAGGGCATGGAGAGAGCCTGTGGCAGAGCAGATGATTGAACCTGTCTTCTAAGTCTGGACTGGCACCCCAAACCCTGGGCTATCCTGCCTCTCTGGTGTTATAAAAGCATGAACAGGGGTTGAGCGTCCTGGGACATGGAGCTGGGGCTGGTGGGTGGGGAAAGCACACGCATGTGCACACACACACACGACCCTTTCTCAAGAGCTCTTTCACCGTGACCCTGGAAATACAGTTGATGATGCAAACCCCAGTGCCCTCTCCCCTGGCATCGACGAGCAACGTCTCAAGGCAAAATAATTTATTGCAACCCGTCTATGCCACCGGCCCCACATTCCCCCACCACCGAGCTTCTCCCCACTCCATCCCCTTCCTTCCCCACCGCTTCCCCTCCTGGCCAACAGCTACCAGCTCAGATATTCCCATCCCATGACTCCGCGGTGCCTGGCACCCGCTGTTCCTTCAAGCAACGGTTGTAAACGGCGCCCAGCCCTGCCCTGCTGCCTCCCCAGTGCAGCTGCTGCTGTGGCAGGGTTGGGAAGAAAGTCTTGGGCAGCAGTGTTGTCCAGTGGTTAGAGCAGGGCATTCTGGGAGTCAGGATTCCGGGGTTCGATTCCCACCTCTGGCAGGGGAGTGGTGAGGGTCTAGGTGATCTCCTGCTCTAACCACTGGACCCCACTCCCTTTCCAGAGCTGGGAATAGAACCCAGGAGTCCTGACCCCCACTTACCCCTATCTTTAAGCTACTTGGCCCAACCTCCTTCCCAAACCCAGAAGGAGAACACAGGAGACCTGATCCCAGCCTGCCTTGGGGGGTGATACCAGACTGCTGGGCTCGTTGGTCTGGATTTGGGGGGTGCCCTGTGTCCCTGTCTCCCTTGCTCACCTAACCGAAGCTTCCTAGCTAGGGGGTGACCCCCTCCCAAGCCCTCAGAGCCTTGCGCAGCTGCTGGGTTCCTGGGCACCCCGAAAGCAGCAGGGTCAAGGAGGAGCTAAGAGCCGGCTGAACGTAAACAGTGTGTCACAGTCCCTCTATCTCTTCTGCTCTTCCCCCCGCGAGCCCGTTGGCTGCCAGCTGGGCTGCGCTGATAGCCACACGTGCGTCCGAACGGGCCGGGGGAGCCAAGCCAGCCGCGGAGAGCATGGAAGTATCTCTGTTGCTCAGTTTCGCTCAGCTCCAGTCGCAGGGGGTTGGGGGGATGAGGGAGTGTTGCGTGTTTGCACGGCTGGTGTGTTGGTCTGCATACCACGAGGTGTACACTCCCAGCACTTGGGATCCACGCGCCCAGGCCCGTAGGATTGCGCACCGGTGCACTAGCACCAGGGTTTACACTCCCAGCGAGTGAAACGTGCTAGGGCTAGTCGCAGTGCTCCCAGCCACCAACTGCAGCAGGATTTGCACACTCCCAGGCCCTGAGCTCAGTAGTGTGTCCACACTATGGCACTAGTGCCGGGGTTTGCCTACCCACAGCACAGGTGGATTTGTACACCAGGTCACTAGGGCAGGATTTGCATTCCCAGCCATGAAGCGTAGTAAGATTTGCACACGACATCACTAACACCAGGATTTGCACACCCACTGTGCAGAGCAATCTGCATTCCAGGTCACTGGTGCCAGGATTTATTCACAAGGCCATGGATGCCAGGATGTGCAGACAGATTTGCACACCAGTTCTCCAGGGCAGGATTTTCACACCCACCATGCAAGCAGATTTGCACATCTGGCTACTAGTGCCGGGATCTGCACACCTAGTCAGTAGGACAGGATTTGCACACCTATCATGCAGACAGATTTGCACACACATCCTCCAGGACAGGGTTTGCACTCCAACAGGCAGATTTGTACATATGGCCACTCGTCCCAGGATTTGCACATCCGCCGTGCAAGTGGATTGGCACACCAGGTCTCTAGTGCAGGATTTGCATTGCCAGCCCTGGAGTGTGTTAGGATTGGCCCAGCAGGACACAACGAGGGAGCTGAGAGCCATTGACCCAAATTGTAAACCCCGTGTCTAACGGAGACCATTTCAAGCCGGGGGTGCGGCAACCCCCCCCTAGTTCCAGCCCGCACGTGAGATCCAGGACTCCCGCCCAGCCCTGGAGACCAGCAGGGCCGCAAGCCTTTTCCCCACACACGTCCCCAGCTGTTGGGCCGATGCGGCAGGGCCGCGCCGAGGCTCCGGGCCCCCCCCCCGGGGGCCAGTGGACGTGGGGTGGGGGGGCACTCTCCCAGCCCCTCCGCCCCTGGCTCCGAGCCCGGGGAGCAGCAGAGCAGTTAGCACCAGCCGTGGCCCTGCACTTCCTGATTAGAGCAGAGGGCTTCCCAGCTCGACCGCAGAACCCAACGGCTACAGGGCAACTGCTGCCTCCGCGGCACCTGCACTGATAACCCCCCCCGCTCCCCTGCCGGTCCCCCGGAGGGGGGATTCCGTGTCCCCCCCCACACCTTCTGCCCCTCCCCCCGCACCCTCCCTTCGTCAGGATCTGGTTCAAACTAAACTGAATTAAGAGAGTCCACATGGGACTCGGGGCTCCAGGTTTCTACTGGAGAGAGGGAGAGTGGAGAAAAGAAAGCCGGGGGGAGGATGGAGCAGCTCTGAGCCCGGACTCCTGGGTTCGGTGTCCAGCTCTAGGAGAGGCCTTGGGGTCTGGTGGGGGGGGGCTGGGAGCCAGGACTCCTGGGTTCCATCCCTGCCTCTATGAAGGGAGTAGTAGGATGACCAGAGAGCAAGTGTGAAAAGGTAATAGGATCCTATATAAGAAAAAGACCCCAAAATCGGGACTGTCCCTATAAAATCAGGACATCTGATCGCCCTAGAAGGGAGTGGGGTCTGGTGGGTTAGCGTGGGAGCTGGGAGCCAGGACTCTTGGGTTCTATCCCTGCCTCGGGGATGGGTAGGGCTGATCTGGGATTCTCCCAGGCTTTGCCTTGGGGCTCTGAGGCAACACTTCCCCCATCCCCACCCCGGTTCCTCTTCATCACCCCAGGCAACAGCAAAAGTTGTGACTCCCTGGGGCCCCCTCCCAGCACTGAAGGCATGTGCTAGCCTGGCTAATAGCCAACAGCTGGCCAGGGGCTCCCCCGAGATACATAGCCCCCTCCCCCAGCTCTTTAAAAGGGACAGCACTCCTATTTCATCTCTTCCTCCACTGCTGCTTCCAGCCACTCCTGGAGCGCAGGGGTTTCTCCTTCAGCCTCGGGGAGGGTTGTGGAGTCTAGTGGTTAGAGCAAGGACTGAGAGCCAGGACCCCTGGGTTCCACACTTGGCTCTGGGAGAGGAGCGTGACCCGTTCCCCTCTGCACTCCTGGGAACCCGAGTTCAACTCTCCAGACCTGTGGGGCTCGGGCAAGCTGGTAAGGAGGAGACCCCCTGGCCCTGGCTGCTAATGTTTGGGTGGGGGAGGTGGAAATCTGCAGACCCTTCCATGCCTCCCCCCCCACACACACAGAGTGGGGATCGATTACCCCTCCCGGCTGGGGGTCCCTCGGGGAGACAGGGCTGGGGGGTTGTAGCCAGCCCTTGACTGGAATGCTGGAGCTAGCGAGGTCCCCATCCTTGTCTACCCATCTTGTTTATTCCCACTGGCTGCATCCGTGACCCTGGGGGTCCTCTGGACTGGAGGGGGCAACTTCCCCCACCCCCACCCCTCTCTGAAGTACCATCACCCCACCCAGCTGATCCCACACAGCTACCGACTACCAGGGCAGAGCATCCCCTACTGTAGCAGCCACCCCCTGTGGTACAGCGCCCCCTAGTGCCACACTGGGGCCAGCACTGACTGCCAGGGGAGAGCGCCCCCTACTGAGTCCCCCCCCCATCTCCCTGCAGCTCAGCGCCCACTAGCACTGCACTGAGTCAATGGAGCAGGGCACTGGCTGGCAGACTAGCCAAGGCGAGGGGACAGCCCGGGGGTCCCGTGCCTGGCCCAAGCAGGCTGCCCTGTAATGTAACCCCCCCCACCCGGCCCTCTGGATCTTACTTCTCTGCCAATGGAGCTGGACGCCCCAGCTGGGCTAGCCAGGGCCAGAGCAGGCTCCTCAACCACCCATCACTAGAGGGCGACAGATGCACCGGAGGGCACAGCGGGGGATGGGACCCGTTCCCACAGGGGAAAACGCCCAACCAGTGGACGCAATGGGATGGTACCGGCCTGGCAGCCATTGGCAGACCCACACCCGGCCTCTCGGCCGAGGCGGAGAACTGGCCGGGCAGCGGATTTGTCCGTCCTGCACGAAATTCGAGTGCGTGGGGGAGGAATTTGTCTCAAATTGGGACAAAAACCTGAAATTTGGGGAGGAAGGAAGTTTCATCATCATCATGGCAAAAGTTTTATCCTCCTAGCGGCACAAGTGTCACTTGGGTCACACACACACACACAAACACACACACACACACACACACGCACCTAATCTCCTGCTAGAACTTACACAGACACTCATGCACACACACACGTACATGCACCTAATCTCCTGCTGAAACACACAAACACACATGTTCACACACCTAATCTCCTCCTAGAACTTGCACACACACACGGCCAGTCTCCTGCTGAAACACAAACACACACACACATGTACATGCACCAAATCTCCTGCTGGAACCTATACACATCCCGCCCCCCACAACCTCCTGCTGAAACACACACACACCGGTGAATGCCAGCTGGGTTTGGTTCCAGCCAATCGAAACCATTTCAAATTTGTCCTGTTTTTTTACAATCTGAAATCAAGGCAATTTTAAAAAAAATCCAGCGGGAGGTCTGGCCATTCACAAAACGGGTTTAAACCGTCCCCCTCCCCCCCGCAACCTCCCCCATGCCATCGAAATTGAGACAAATTTCACTCCCAGAATGAACGAAAAAGGGGCACCAGATGCTTCTAGACTTTCCTTAGCTCCATAGGCCCCAGCATGGCTCCCCTTCCCCGCCCCCCGAGACGGGCAGAATATAATAATCACCTACCAGGTCTGGCCGCCTGACACAACTTTGCCCCTCTTCCAATTTCCCTCCCGCCCAATTTTTCTGAAACGACGCCCCAGGGAAACCGTGGAGGAAACTGTTCTGACCATCCCTGCTTGGGAATCGGCAGGTGGGCGCACTCCAGCTCCTCTGTTTCTGGGCGAGGCCCGGGGGCAGACGGAGGGCGGAGGGGAGCGAAGAAAGCCAGAGCGGCAGAGGACAGACTCAGATGCCCCCCGTGGAAGGAGGCGGGGAGAGGCCTGGCGAGGGGATTTCTGCTGGCCCCCCGCCAAGACAGAACATCTGTCCGGGGCTCAAAGGGGAGGCTGCCCGGCTTGAAAGGGGCTTTGTCTGCTTGTCCTGGGGGGGGCTGGGAAGATGCCTCTGGTGCATGTGGGAATGATGCGGAAGCCCACAGGATGGATGGGTACAGAGGGGGCCCTGCAGTATCGGGCCCTGCAATGATCTCAGGGCTCGTTAATCCGGGCGTATAATTAGCCGCCTGGCTGGGTCATTCATGTGACTGGTGGGAACGATGGGCAGGCAACGGAGGAGCAAACGCCGGGGGTTCTTTTGGCCCTGGAGCAACCCCCTTTGCACTAGTGACTTGGGGGGGGGGCTGGTTTCCAGGGTGGGGGGGCTAGTTTCCAAATCAGACCCTCCCTTCAAGGGACCCTCCTCCCCTAAGCCACTGCAGTTAGCTCCAGGTATCTACAGTCAAGTTACCCCAGTGCAAGTTGGAGTTCCCCCCCCCACTGGAGGCCTGGGGGGGGAGAGAGAGAGAGAGAGAGAGAGAGAGAGAGAGAGTGTGTGTGTGTGTGTGTGTGTGTGTGTGTGTGCTCGCACACTGCCCCCTGCTGGAAGGATGGAGACCCGCTCTGCATGTGTTACCGCAATACACAGGAGACTAACAGCCTGCCAGGCCCGTCCCCTGGGGCTCCGAGCCGCCCTCCAAATCCAGCCGGCCTGCCCCTGGCAAGGGAGTGGCGACATCTAGGGGTTAGAGCAGGGTGGGCCGGGAGTCAGGACTCCTGGGTCCCCTCGCCCCTGCTGCCCAGCCTGGCCACCACAGCAACCCCGTGCTGTATTCTGCTGGCCCCTGGCACAGACCAGACCCGAAGCCGAGCCCAGTGCCCCCAGCCGTGCAGCCCTGGGCTGGGATGAGGCCTAGAGCGCCGGGGTTACATTGGCCACTGGAGCCCTGGGCGCTGACCCCTGGGGCCATCACTCGCTGCTCAAATACCGCAGCGGTGCCCTCAGCTGGCGGGTTGCAGGATTGCCCCTCCTCCGGCTGCAGGGCCAGTAAACAGCCTCGGTGGGGAAGGGCCCCTGTACCCCCACCACACCCCCACTGGCTGCACCCAGCTTTGGCTACATCATTCTCCACCCCACCCCGACCAAACCAGGTTACTTATGCAAAAGCGGAGCTGATTTACAACTGCATCTAATGGTGGTGGGGAGGGTCGGGGGGCTGGGTGTCAAGACTCCTGGGTTCACTTCCCAGCTCTGGGAGGGGAGTGGTGTCCAGTGAGTAGAGCAGGGGAGGGCTGGGAGCCAGGACTCCTGGGTTCTTTCCCCAGCTCTGAGAGGGGAGCGGTTTCTACTGGTTAGAGGCGGAAGAGCTGGGAATCAGGACTCCTGGGTTCAGTGTGGAAGAAGAGAGTACAGGTTAGTGGTCAGCATAGTGAGTCAGGCTTCTCTTGGCTCACGTGAGGCTGAGTTAGAGAAGGAAACCGACAGCCAGGACTCCTGGGTTCTATTCCCTGTTCTGCCCCTGTGTGATTGACGATGACTCATTTTCCCCATCTGAACAATAGGAAGAACTCTCTCCCTTTGCCCCCGATGAGTGCTGCGAGGGGTCACGTGTGTCCAGAACACCTCACGCCTGGACTGAAATACATGTGGCAAAGGGGTTACCAGCTTTGCTCGTTACTTTCGGGTCTGCTCATTTATTAGGGTTACTCTTCTCGGGGGGGGAGGGTGTTCTGTACTTCTATCAGTGTCCCAAGTTCAGCACGTCCCTATCCCCACTTTCATGTCACAATTGTTCTGGGAGTAACCCACTTGACACACAAACCCCACAGGATTTTGGGGCACTGCTGGGATATTGTACTTAGGGACGAGGAGCTGCAGAGTGACTGAGGAAGCCAAAAAACTCCCACGAGGGGGCGGGGAGGGAGAGAGAGAGAAGCAACCAGCTTCCTCAGGAACGTTATTTATTGCCAGCGGGTGAGAGGCACTGAGCTGGGACCCCGCAGACCGCGCTTCTCTTCCCGGCTCTTCCGCTGGCCTGCTGGGGGACGAGCCGTGTCTCCGCTTGGTGCCTCAGTTTCCCCTCCCCCTCTATTTTGACTGGAAGCTTTCAGGGGGATAGAGACTGTCTCTCGCTCTGTGGCTGTGCAGCCCCCCCCCCCTCCACCGCCGGCACAATGGGACCTGGATTTCAGCTGGGGCTTCTAGGTGCTATTGTAATGCACCCGAGAAATAATAATAAGTTAAATGGAGCAAATTTGACTTATCCAGGGAGGTTCTGGCCCACTGACTGCAAAGAAGCGAAACCGTTTTACACCAGCCGGGGATCTGGCCCCTCAGACATCCGAATGGAACAAGGCTGTTTTACACCAGCCGGGATCTGGCCCCTCAGACATCCGAATGGAACAAGGCTGTTTTACACCAGCCAGGATCTGGCCCCTCAGACACCCAAATGGAATGAGGCCGGGGATCTGGCTGGCACAGTTGTCCAGTTTAGCTAAGGGGAGACTGCGGGCTGTCTCGGCCGACTCTTTTAGCCCCCAAGTTTTGGCTCAGGAGATTTTGGAGCCGTTCGCCAGGCAACTGATCCCCTAAGAGGCAGGGGCAGGGAGGCTGGCTGGTCCAACCAGACCCTAATGTCTCAACTCGTCCCATTAGCTAGCGTCTATATGGTCTGCGGAACGGGCTGCAGCGTATTGCTAATTGGTACGCTGCTGCCTTCTGCTGGACAGGATGGGGATTGCTGTCTGTGGGAACGGGCCCCTACTCTGCCGTCCGTTGCCTGTTGGGAGCAGGGGGGCTTGGGGTCTGTCCTTGATGCTGCCAGGCTGGAATGGAGCACATGGTGTGGAGACATTTGGGGTGCTGGGGAGCCGGGTCTGGGCCACAAGCTCCGGCCACAAGGAAGGTAAAAGACACAACGAGCCCCAGAGGTACACGCAGCAAGACACCCAAAGAGAGAGACTCACGCAAAGCCCTACAGCCACCCGGATTCACACACAACCAGCTACACACCCACGCAAAGAAACTGACACAAAGCCACACACTCCCACTAAACAGACACACACACACAAAAATGCATAATCAAGGGCACAATGGGCGTGACACAAAACCACACACACACACACACACACACACACACACACTTCTAAACAGACACACACACAGATGCACAAACAAGGGCACAATGGGTGTGACACAAAACCACACACACACACATACCCAGCTAAACAGACCCATACAAACAGAAACACAAGGGCACAAAGAAAGAGAGACTCACACAAAAACAGACACATACACAAAGCTAAACAGATACACAAACACAAGGACACAAAGAGAGACACACATACACACACAGAAAGATGCACACACAACCACAAACACAAGGACACACAGACACACACAAAGATGCATACACAGCCACAAACACAAGGACACACAGAGAGATACACACACAAAGACGCACCCAAAAC
>ML679523.1:6297-16327 GCA_007922305.1 Dermatemys mawii
AGGGGCACTGGAAGAGCTACGGGGGCGAGCCCAGGGCTGGGGCAGCAGGGGTCTGTGGGTCCGGACTGAGGGGCACTGGAAGAGGGAGCCCAGGGCTGGGGCAGCAGGGGTCTGTGGGTCCGGACTGAGGGGCACTGGCAGAGCTACGGGGAAAGATCGGCTCTGACACAGGGGTGGGGTTGGGATCTAGTGGGTTAGAGCAGGGGAACCAGGAGTCAGGACTCCGGAGTTGCACAGCCGGGGTCTTCCCCCAGAACTGAGCAGCCCCGCCACGCCGGGTCCTCCTCATGATCTAGGAGGCGGGACCTAGTTCGGTGACTGCAGGGGGAGGGGTTTAGGAAGCAGCGTGGGTCTGTCCTGGGTCACGTGGACGGGGAGGGGTTTAGGAAGCAGCGTGGCCTTATCCCGGGTCACATGCGGGAGGAGGAGGCGGAGCAGCGGGTCCCCCGCAGAGTCCTGGCCGAGCAGGTCGGCTCTGCGGAGCGCGTGGGCGCCGGGCCTGGGGCTCAGCGCACCGGCTGCTGCGGGAGCGGGATACCGAGCCGGCTCCGCTGGCTGGTTGCCCCCGGCCCCTGAGCCGAGTCCCGCGGGGACACGCGCCGATGAAAGCTGCCTGCTGCGTGAGTGAAAACCTCCCCCTGCCGGGACCTGTGGGGCTCCGCCTCGCCCGGCGCTGCAGCCGTCTCTGGGGAGGGGATTCAGCGGCTGTTTCCACTTGGGTGCAGGATCGCCCGCCTTCTAGTGCTGACTGCGAGGGGAGAAGGGCCCCCCGCGAGACCCCCAGCTCTGGCCTTTACTCTCATTGTCTCTGGGCCACAGGTGCTGTTGCTGTCCCTGTTGATGGTCCCACTGCTCCGAACCGTGTATCAGCGTCTCTTCTCCATGGCGGCTGAAGGTTACACCCCCGGGAGCCTGTCAGCTGCCTTCGTCACCTGCCCCAATGAGAAAGTCGGCAAGGAGATCGCAAGGTGGATCTGGGTTCTCTCCCCAGTTCTGGGCGGTGATGGGGGGCTAGCGGGTTGGAGCTGGGAGTCAGGACTCCTGGGTTCTATCCCCAGTTCTGAGAGGGGAGTGTGGGGTCTAGTAGGTTAGAGGAGGGGACTGGGGGCCAGGATTTCTGGGTTCTAGCCCAGCTCGGGGAGGGGAGTGGGGGCCTGTGGGTTAGAGCTGGGAGTCAGGACTCCTGGGTTCTATCCCTGGTTCTGGGAGAGGAGTGGGTGGCTTGACTTTTGAGCATGAAAGACACTAATGTGTATTTTTGTCCTGAGCAGGGCGATGGTAGAGAAGCACTTGGCTGCCTGTGTCAACATCATGCCTCAGATCACATCCATGTGAGTGCAGGAGCCAAGTCCTCCGGCTATGTGGTCGCTGCACTGGGTCTGGGATGGGAGGAATTGGGAGGCAGGGGGGGATGGGAGCCTGGCCTCCCTGACTGGGGCAGGCTTTCTGTCTCTCCCTCTCACCAGCTCCCCCTGCTGGTTTCTTTCAGATATGAGTGGAAGGGGAAGATTGAAGAGGACAGCGAGGTGCTGCTGGTGAGGGACCATGTGGGGAAGGTCTTTTGTGGGATGGGGCATAAATCCCCTGCCTGTGTAGGCAGTGGGGAGGCTCTAGAACTCTGGGGTCTGCCCTGCATGTTTTGGGGGAGCAGCTAATGGAAACCCCCCACCTTTCACCATCTGTGTCTCCCCAGATGATCAAAACCCGGAGTTCCCAGATCCCAGCGCTGACCGACTTTGTCCGGTCAGTCTATTGTCTTTGTCTCCTCCTCCATCCTGTGGGAGCCTGCTGGTGGGGATGGGCCTTGGGAATTTTGGGGGGGTGGGGTGGGGTCTCTTGAGAGAAGGCTGAAGGGGACAGGAGGGTTGCTGAGGGTGGGACACGAATCTCCAGGGGGGTGGGTGGGAGGGGCAGTGTAGTGAGTCCCCAGGGGGAGTTGCTGGGGAATCCTTGCCTGTTCCACCCCCTCTGACTTCCCCCATCTCCCTACAGGTCGGTGCACCCATACGAAGTAGCAGAGGTGATTGCGCTGCCCATCCAGCAGGGAAACGCACCATACCTGCAGTGGGTTGGGGAGACTGTGCCAGAGTGAGATGCCCTACCCCAGAGCAGGGGCCCATCTGCCCCTCCCTGCCTCAGTCCCCATGTCCGGAGACATCACAGGAACAGAACTCACCCCATGGATTTTTTTGGGGGTGGGGGGATATGGGACCTGCAGCCAATAAACTGCTCCCAATGCACCAAGCAGCAGGGTTGGCTCCTCATTCACAGCACACACAGTCCAGCTGTACTGGGGGAGCAAGATGGTGGGGGAGAGCCAGGACTCCTGGGTTCCCTTTCTGGCTCTGAGGGGTGAGTGTGGAGTCATGGGGGTGGAGCCTGGCCTCCCAGGTTCCTGCCCTTTCTGTGACATAACAGCCTGTGGTGCCCTCCCTCCAATGACCAGGCTGAGTGGGGCTGCAGCAAGCTCTTTTATTGCAGGTGTCAGTTTGTACAGTCAGAATGGCAGGAGTGACAACAGCATCAGCACACAGGGAGCGGGGAACATGGGCGGTCTGTACAGCAGGTTACAAGCAGCATGAATGACTGTGCTGGGGAGGCACCCCTCTCCTCCCAGGCCATGGGGAGCTGCCCCCTCCCCTTCTGCCTTGGCCAGTGCCATTGTGGCAGGGTGCCCCAAGCTCTGTCCTCCCCCATCACACTTCATTAAATAGAATTTTTACAGAATAATAAAAAAAGCCCACAAGAAAATAAACCCTTTGAATACAATGAAGCATTTGCGTGGTGGGTGGGTGTGTGTGTGTGTGGGGGGGATGCCTCCCTCCATCCACCTTAGGGTCCTTCTTTGAGCAGGACTAGGCCATTCCTGCCTTATATCCCAGCTGATGATGAGAGCCCCCCCTTCCCCCCACACTGTGCAACCCCCACAGCTGTCAGAGAGGGACGAGGCCTGACCCTGCACTCTGTCCTGGGGGCTCTGGGGAGTTGCACACTGCTCAGTGTGTGGGCAGGGCAGGGGGGCACACTGACAACTCTCTGCAGCCCCAGTAAAGGGGGTATCTCTCTGGCCCATCCCTTCCCCCTCAGAACATGCCCCCTCCACCCCATTCCACCAGGTACTGGACAGTGCCATCGAGGGTGACTCTGCGGGCCAGGATGCGAACAGCCTCCCCCCGGGCCAGGCGCCCCATGGCTCCAAAGTAGCTGCTGCTGGTGGGGGTAGGGCCTGGGCACAGAGCGCTAGAGGAAGAGGAGGTGGCAAGGGGCTCCAGCTGGTGCTTGGTGCTGGGGGCTGGGTAGTTTGCATGGGGCAGTGGAGGGGGGGCAGGGGGATGCTCAGGGCTCTCGCTCTCCGGGGCAGGTGCTTCGCGGGGGTCCGGGCTGGCAGTGGCGCTCCTGTTATAAAACAAGGTGGATCAGGAGAACCTGCACCGTGAAATGCTTCTCCCTCATCCCAGCCCAGGGCCTGCTCCAGAAAGTACCTACAAAGCCCTAACCTGGGTGGAGCTTTCCCCATCCTGGCCCAAACCAGTTTTAGAACCCCTGTCCCTCCCAGCCAGAATCAATTCTAGAATGGTCCCCCCACTTCTCTAGAACCACCTAAGAGCCCAGTGTGCACCGTAGAGGAATCAGCCCTCATTCTAGAATGTCCCATTTCTTGCTCTAGAGTAGATACTTGGGGGCCTGCCCTAGAAACTGGCCTCTAAGCCACCTCTCGGAGAGGGGCTGCTCTCCCAAAAGCACATCCCACTGCAGCACAGGCTTGGGAAAGGGTAACGCCCTGGGAGCTGCACCTGCCTCCCCTCACCTCAGGGTCCGGGCAGTGTTGGCAGATGGGTGGAAGGAGGCAAACATCCTGATGGGAGCACTGTGGGCAAGAAAGAGTGAGAAATGGGGTGAATGCAGGCCTGGCTTAGGCGGCACCCCCACCCTGCCGGTCCCTCCTCACCTCTCCAGGCAGCGGGCATCAGTGCGGCGGAAGTTGTAGGTGCTGGAGGTGCCGCTGTAGCCACAGTATGTCTGGCTAGCACTGACTGGGGTTTCCACCACCTTCTGCAGGAAAGACAATCAGTGGGGTGCCCTGAGAGGGTCCCCGGGGTGGGGCGGGGGGCTCCTAGGGCAATGCAGGAGGCTGTGGCGTACCTGGGTGATGGCTCTGTCCAGCTGCCACTTCTCCCTGCTGCTCCTCAGCTCCATGGTGTCTCGACTGGGTTCCGGGGGGACCTTGCGCCTCCGTGGCCTCCGGCGCCCTGCCCCACTGCTGCCCTGCCCTGAAAGGAAGCTGTAAGAGACCCTCCTTATCTGCACAGCACGCAGGGGGCCGCGCCTGCTCCACTGGGAGCCCAAGGGGGCTGGGTCAGAGACTCCGATGGGAAGGGGGAAGCAGGGTAGAGAGACTTGCCCAGGCCCTCTACCCCTTCCTGACAACACTGTGTCTGCTGCTGGGGACCTAACCAGGGCCTCACAGAACTTCCCCAGGGGTAATGTGGGGAGGAAGCTCCTAGTGCCCTCTCCCTCAGTCCCCCATCACATCACCTCGGTGGTGTCCCTGCACTCACACCCACTATGCCCTCTCCCCTGTATCTCCACCCCTATGCTGCCCTTCTCACCCTAACCCCCTGCTGGAGACCTGGAATGGTGGCTGAATGTATGGGGCAGGAGGAGTTGGGGCAACTGAGGCTGCTCACCTGCTGTCAGTAAGTGGGGGCTGCCCCTGGGGCTGCTGAGCTGTGGAGCCACCATGGCCCCCAGGGCACTGAGGTGCAGGAGGTGGCACTCGTATGTGGAGCCCAAAGAGACCCTTACGCTTCTTGATCTCCTTCCCTGAAATAAACCTGGAGAAGAAGAGAGACCAGACTCAGATCTGCAGGGCAAATAGCTCCCATTCAAACTTCCAGCCCCCAGGCAAGAGCATCATTAGCAGCTATGCAGGGGTGTGCAAGAGCCTGCATGACTGAGTGGGTGTGCTGTGAAGGCTGGTGCAGTTTCAGGTGAGTGTGAGGGCACGGCAGAATGTCCATTGGCTAGCATGGTTCCAGGTGGGTGGAATAGTGCAAGGGCTGGTGCAACAGAGTGGTGGAGCATGTGAAGGCCAGTGTGTGTGCAAGGGGGTGGTGCAAATCAGTGACGGTGCGAGGGAGTAGCGGCGCATGCAAGAGCTGGCATGGTTCCAGGTGAGTGGGAGGGAGTGGCGGAGCGTGCGAGGGGGCGTGAAAATCAGTGAGGGTATGAGGGAGTGGCGGCATATGCAAGGGCTGCCGTGGTCCGGGTGGATGCCAGGGCATGGCAGAGCGTACCAGTGGCAGTGCAATTCAGCGTGAGTGCGGGCTAGTGTGGTTCCAGGTGTGGGGGAGGGAGTGGCAGAGCATCACAGGCATGTGGAAGCAGGGGCCACACAGGCAGAGCAGAGTGTTACAAAAGCTCCTCCCACCTGTCTTTGTGGCTGCTCAGGGCACTCAGCAATTGGCTGTACCGGTCCCTCTTGGGTGTATCCGAGAGCTGCAAGGACCAATGAAAATGGATTAGGGATTAGTGAGGGCCATGGTCCAGAGATTCTCCATTGCTCCTGAGTTCTCCACCTGTCCCCACAGCATATGTGCCCAGCCGGCCCTTGGAGTCCCTCCCACTCCATTCCACCCTTTCCTTGGGTACCTCTCACCCACGTCCCCAACCTCCCGCTCTCTCACTTCTCTCCCACTCCTTGCTCACCTCTCTTTCCGAGTCCTGTCCCTGTCCCCCAGCCCTATTCCCCACTACTTCCCCCTGCTTCTCTTAGCCCCATTTCCTCTCCCACACTCCTCACAGTCCATTCTCCCTGCAGCCCCCTTCCCATACCCAGCCCACCTCTCCCAGGAGCAGGTTGTCCCAGTTCTCGCTGGCAAATGGCAGAATCTCCCGCTCAAAGTCAAAGTATTTCTTTTTGCAGCAGATGCTAAGGTGATACAGAATGAGATGGGCCACGTCCACCCTGTAGGGAGAGGGGAGACGGTCAGTGGTGGCATGGTGGGGACATGTATGGAAGTGTGGAGGGGGGAACCAGACTCACCATCTCAGGGGAAGTCTCCGTACACTCTCAGGGCCCCCAGTGCAGACACAGCACTCAAAGACATAAAATCTGGAAGAGACCCGAGGTGCATGAGCGCGGAATTAATCCTGGATCTCAGGGACCTCTCCCCACACGTGCCCTCACCTGTCTGTGTAGGGGACTGAGAGGATCTTGGCTTCCCACCCCGAATCTTCCTTTTGTCCCCACACCTATGTCCACAGGGTAGTGGAGTGGAGCTCACTTCTCTCCCCAGTCCCCACATGTCCCCTCACCTGTTTCCACAAGGGGTAGGGTGGATTTCAGTGCTCCACCATGAGTCCTTCCTATGCCCCCTCACCTGTCTCCATAAAGCAGTGGCTTGCTCAGACACTGGGTACATGCCTCATGGAACCACTGGGCGCAGCTGTAGCACTGCAACATCTTCAGGTTCCACCTAGGGAAGAGAGGGAGGCTGAGTGAGTGAGAGGGGCAGCCTGCCAGGGGCCCAGCACCCTCCCTACTGGAGAGAGAAAGGGGTTCACCTGGGGCATTTGCTAACTCACTCCAGGCACCACCCAGCTCTAGAAATGCCCTCCTATCCACCCCACAAGCAGCTCCAGAAACCTACCTTCTAGACTAGAATCCCCATCCCATCCAGCCTACAAAAATCTCTCTCCCTTGGTGGAAGCTACTGTAGAAACCTGCCTCCTCCAGCACACAAGTCACTGCAGAAACCTCATCCCAGCCTACAGCCACTCAATCTGGAACTTGTACTGGAAAAATCTCATGCTGGAAGCTGTTTGGGAAATTTGTTTTACAAGAATCATTCTGCTCCAGAAACACCCAGCCTGGGTCTAGAAAAGAGCCTACCCCAACACAAGCTGCTTTAGGGACCTGTGAAAACCTGACCTGACTTTATAAACACTGTGCTACTCCCATGCCAGAACAATCCAATTCCAGAAAGCACTCCAGACTCTTTTCTAGAAATTGTATTTAACTTCAGAACCCAGTCTAGAAACCCACTATTTCAGAGCTCACTTCAGAACCATTCTCCTAAACCAGAACTGGTCATAGAAAAAGTTCCTCCCATATTTAGCTATTATAGAACCCCCACCGCACCATGGACTTTGCCTTGAAGACCTTCTTCAACCACAAGACCACTTCTAAAAACCATGCTCTCTGTTCTGAGCTTGCTCTAGAAATATCTTCCAACTCCAGAACCTCCTCCCAGTCCAAAACTAGCTCTAGAAATTTGAATGGTCTTGCTGGAGCTAGATAGGACTCCTGCTAATTTATCTCTAAAGTTAGAAACCCCTTTGGGGCAGAAGCAGCGGGGTACATGTTACCTACTCTATCAGGGTCCATATTGAGGGGCCTAGTTGCAATCTAGATCTGAAATCCCTGCTGCTCAAGACACCCACTTTGGCAGGAGCAGGAACATTCCTGATTCCTGCTCTTTGCCACAAAGAAGCAGCTGCAAGGGCAAGTGCTGACCTCAGGTATCTGCAGGACAAGAAGGGTAACTTACTCTCCAGGGCCTCCGCAGTAGCAGTAACACTGCTGCCGATTGGTCAGGTGTGCAGGATCCCATTCCAGAGCCTTGAGCTGATAGGGCAGCACCAGCTTCATGCTCAACATGGCCTTTGCGTAGGGGCCTTTCTTGAGTGCACCACCCCTCTGCCAATGAGAAAAGAGAGAGAGAGGATGTGTGAGACAGGCTGGACACAAATCAAACAGATCCATCCACAGGAGGACAGGATGGATGTGGGGGGAGCTCGAATCAGAGGGATGCACCTGTTGGCGGGAAGGGGACTCCTGAGGGGATAGGAATCAGAGAGATTAAGCTGCAGGGGGTGGGGGGAACACTTGCTGGGTGGGGGACAATGTGAATCAGGACATCCCACCCTCTTTTTTATCAAAGGCATCACTGGGGACACGAGGGGATGATGTCTGGCCTCCCATAGTTGCCAGTCCCGTGCTTACCTTGGTGGCCACAGCGAAGACACACTGCCGGCACATCCATGCACCAAGCACCCCAGCCCCATCGCTGCTCGCATCCAGCACTCTGGGCAGATGGCACTCCTGATGGTAGGCTACGAGGGGAGAGAGCTGGTGAGAGAGGAGAAAGGGGACCCAAGATGGCCAGGGGATGGCAGAAGAAGGGAGCACCACTTACTGTGCCCACATTTCTCACACCGAACCAACTGGTTCTCTGGGCTCACGGACTCTGAGTAACACGCGCAGCAGATCTGCTCCTCACCGGGCACGGCGGCTGTGGGAGAGAATAGAACCAGGCCAATTAATGTCTTGCTGGGGGCAGCCCAAGGACTGGGATTAACAGGGGGCTGCAGGTCAGGAATGAGGGGCACCAGCAGAGCTGTGCATATGGAGAAGCATAGGGCTGGGATAGCAGGATCTGTGGGCTGTGAGCCAGGGGCGCTGGCAAAACTGTGGGTGGGAAGCCCAAGCCTAGGACAGGAGGAGGCTGTGAATCAGGATTGAAGAGTACGGGTATAGCTGTGTGTGGAAAGAGCCCAAGGCTGGGGTAGTAAGGGGAGGGGCAGTGGGTTGGGAATAAGGGGAATCAGAAGACCTGAGCGGGCTGTGGGTCAAGACTATGGGGCACTGGCAAAGCAGTAGGAGGTGGGAGTCATGGGACTGTGGACTTAGAGTGAGGGGTGTGGCAACAGAGCTGGAACTGCGGGCTGAGAGCGAGACTACATCAAGACTCCAGTGCTCACCAGGGTTAATGTCCTTCCAGAGCACCAGGAACTGGGAATTGTCCTCAAACTGCACCAGGCAAACCTGCCGTGAAGCATCCACCTGCCAGCGAGAGGGGTGAGTGAATGCAGGGACAGTCAGTGGAGTGTGTGTGTGTGTGTGGTGTGTGGTGTGTGCGGAGGGGTGGTTTTCACTCACCTTCTTAATGGTACCCAGATAAAGCAGGCCATCAGTCCAGCGGGCCAGCACATCCTGCCCCTCCCAGAAGCGGGGCCGGCTGGGAGCTGCAGCAGGGGCCGGGGCAGCCGGGCGTTTCCAGGGGCCGGAGGTCAGGCGGGAACTTGTGCGTGTCACCCGAGAAGTCTGAGCAGGCAGCTCGCTCGCCATCACATTGTGACCAATCTGCCATGTGAGGGGAGAGGGTCAGTCACCTGCCACAGCTCAGGACAAAACCCAGGATTCTTCATTCCCAGCAACTGCATCCACTCCTATGGGGTTCCTTTACATAGCAAAGGGGCATATTCTGTGTGAGAGGAGGGTCATAGATCTGGGGAGCTAGCCTTGGATTTGGGGTACCATTTATTAGGGGGTCTCCCAGAGTGAGGAGTGTCTCAGTACCAGAGGTCATTTCTTGCAGGGAGATCAGAAAACTAGGGAGGGATTCTGTAGGGGTGTCTCAGACCTTAGGGACCTGATCTGGGGTGTCCCAAATTCAGGGGGCCCTCTCTGGTGTCTCAGATCTGGTGCAGCCAACACTATGGTGTATGGGATCCTGGGTTGTCCTCTTTGGGAGGGTCTGGGATCTGGGGATGTGTCAGATTCAGGGATCTGACAGTTTCTTAGATTTGAGGAGGCCAGTCTTGGCAGTCTGAAATTCAGGGGGTCCACACTGAAGTGAATGGCATCCAGGATGTCTTGGAGGTGGGGAATCATGGGATACCCTCTTGGGAGATCTAGAATCTGGGAGTGTCCCAGATTCAGGAGGCCCTCTCTGGGGATCTCAGGGATCTGGGGGGTGTCTTCAATTTGGGAGGTCTCTTTGGGGAGTCTCAGGGTATCCTGGGTTCAGGGAGCACTGTCTTGGGGGTCTGGGATCTGAGGGTGTCTTGGATTTGGGAGGGGTTTCTCAGGAGAATCTGAAATTTGGGGTGTTCCAGATTTGGGGGGCCTCTCTGGGGGGATTCTGTGACCTTGGGGTGTCTTGGATTCAGAAAACCCTCTCTGGGAGGTCAAAAAGCTTGGATGGGGGGAGGGTCTCAGTGAGGGGCTTAGATTTGGAGAGAC
>VOCN01043315.1:0-18432 GCA_007922305.1 Dermatemys mawii
GCTCACACTCCTCTGTGGTATGAAAATTGGAAAGAGGAGGCAGAACCCCACTTCCCTCCCCAAATGACGTCCAGTAGGGAAACCAGGACAACAAGGTGGGGTGGCAAGTGGTGACCAGACTCTCACCACCAGGGTCCAGTCTGGCTCAGGGTTCAGCTCAACTTCCTTCCCGAAACACTGGCCCTCAGTCCCCTTCTCCACCAGGTTAGGGTGACCAGATGTCCTGATTTTATAGGAACAGTCCTGATATTTGGGGCTTTTTTGGTATGGGTTCCTATTATCTCCCCCCGTTCCAATTTTTCACAGTTGCTGTCTGGTCACCCTACACCAGGTCAGTGCAGGAACTAGGCAGAAATGGGGTGAGGAAGCAAGTCAAGCTGAGCAAGGCAGGGAAAAGCAAGTCTTGTCTTCATGGGCAACTCCAAAAGACATCTTTTTGGCAGCCTAATGCAGCTGCCAAAGTAGCTCAGTTGGGAGCGCATTAGACAGAAAATCTAAAGGTCATTGGTTCAATCCCAGGCTTTGGCAGGTCTCTTCATCTTTCTTTGCAAACTGGTGGCTTGTTTCCTGGGAGCCTAGCAGCACCTTTACCTGAGGTGAGTCCCTGATCTTGAGCTCAGCAGCAGGACAACAGAGCCTGGGCTTCTGCTCCTAGTTGGCCCACTTGACCTTTAACAATGAGAGATGGGAGCTGTCTTTCACACATGACTTCTTCTTTGACCCACTATGGCAGGAGGAGAGTGAGGCAGGGTGGCTCTCGGTGCTGGTGTCAGAGTAGGCAGGGACTGGGGATGAAAGCTCTTCTGCACAGCTGAGATAGGGCGGTACTGCGGAAGGGGCATCTGTAAAAGCATCGATGTGCACAAACCCCAACTCTTTCCTGGGCCTTTAGCTATTGGTCACAGTGGCCAGGAAGAGGTTCCAGGCCAAAAGAGAGCAGGACTTTCAGCAAGAAAGATAAAATTACACAAAACCAACTATCATGGGACTCAAACTGTCAATCATTTGATCCAAAATCATGTATGCTATCCATTAGGCTACACAGTCAAAGTACTGCTAACTGCTTTTTTGGAGAAGGTGGACACTGTGTTTCTCAGGTCAACTACTGAGGAGGACAGAGACTCCCTGGACAGAAGAGCTCCAGGAAGATTTGAGACTTAATTCTATGAAGCCAGGTGCAGGACTTTTGCTGGGAGGATTAGGCGTGGGGCATTGGGGTACAGCGGACGGACTGGCTGCCTAGGTGGGGAGATTTAGTCTCACAGACGCACAGGAGGGAGGAAGAAGAATCCAGATGAGGGGCAGTAGCTGTGAAGAAAAAGAGGAGAGATTCCCTGGGACTTTTTTTGCCTTTTGCCTGCCCTCTTGCACTTGTGGTGGAAGGGGTGAATATTTTGAGCAAGCCAAGCTAGCTTCTTTGATAGACCATGAGGCTTTTAACTGGGTGGTCCTGTATTTGAGCCCTTGTTTTAGCAGTTGGTTTCTAATATTTGTGCGTGTGAGTCACCAAATGAATCCTGGGCGAGTCCAGAGCCACACACGGATTCCCACAAGCTATGACAATTTCCTGGAAAGGACCCTTGCTCCTGCTGAGTGCTTAGGAAGCAGGCTAAAAGCCCACATCCACAGGGACAGGCCCAGAAAGTGCCATCTCTGGTTGGTGGGAAGCACTGAGGGGCCTGGTGCTGAGAAAGTCAAGGGGAGGGAGAGAGCAGCAGAGAGAGGGGAGAAGAGAGAGGGAGCAGCTGCAGAGAAGCTGTGAGTGCAGAGCACAAGCTGCTAGCTGAGGGTCACAGGTGTCTAGAGACTGTGACCTCATCTGCTCCCAAGGTGTAAGGGGCACTGTCACATCACTGAATACTGCCAGCTGAGCTGAGATCTCAGGGGGACTTTGGGACCCGTAGCTCCATAGCTAAGCACGGGTGGAGTTTCAAGGCTTTGTCTTGCTCTTTCAAATGATTTGCCTGATAGCTGTCATGACATAACATCTGAAATCAACAAGATAAAATTCAATAAAAACAAGTGAAAAGTACCACACTTAGGAAGGAAAAATCACATGCACACCTGCAAAATGAGGAATTACTGGCTATGGATCTAACATTGAATATGAGTCAACGACGTGATGCAGTTGTGACAAAGGCTAATTATCATTCTGGGACGTATTAGGAGGAGTGGCATATGTAAGACAAGGAAAGTAACTGACCACTCTACTCGGTCCTGGAGCCTGCACCCAGCAGCCAAACTGCATCCCCGAGCCTAAACCCTGCACCCAAATCCCCTTCCCCAGCACCCTCGACCTTCCCGCTACCCAAACTGCCTCCCACAGCCTTAGGCAGATGCGGGAGGGTAGAGTTTGGGGTGGGGGCTCTGGGCACATCAAAATATCTACAAACCTGCCATGGTGGGCTTGAACAACCCTCATCTACTAACAGCCAAACAAACTGATACATGGTGCACAGAAATGCCAGTCTGGGGGTACATAGCAACCTGAACATCCGCCTGCCAGTGCTAGAGCTTTCATGGTGCTAGTGTGGATGCTCGGTGCTGGGTATAACACATGAAGAAGAAGAAGCAGAGTAGTGCAGCGGAAGTGTGCTGGGCCCATAACCCATGGATGGAAACCATCCTCTGCTCGGCCTGTGTTTGTTTCTTTTCTCTCTGGGCCTTCAAGCGAGGCAGTGACAAGCAGAGCATCAAGAGCTTGAGCCATGAGGCAGCTGAGGTGGTGGCCTGCCAGGGAGCTCCCATGCACTTCTGGCTGCCTGAACTGAAGGCATGAGACAGGCCTGCACATGGTGAGGTCCTCTTGTCCCGGCCTGAGGCAGCAGTGCTTCCTCATCCCCTTTTCCCACCCACACCGGCAGGTGGCTGCTGCAGAAGAACATGAGGGAGGCTCTCAGGACACTAGACAGTGCTGAGTGGCTGTCAGGGGAAAAAGCCAAGGCTCCCGACTCCACCTTCCATTGACTTGCGTGGCTCTGTGCTCCATCAGAGGGGGCGAGCCAGGCTGTGGATGTGACTCAGGCTTGGGCAGCATGGCTGCACTTCCCTGATGAGCCATGAGGCAGGCCAAGAGATGAAGGTTTTGCGCTCGGCCTTCAGGATTAAGGCTGAGCCCGGAGCATGGCTGCTGGGATGTGGGTTTCTGAGTCGCATCCAGCACATTCTTTGGCCCACCAGCTGAAATAACAGAGGGAGGGTTTCCAGGTTGCAAACGGGGACCTTTGAGGCTCAGAGCTGGTCTTGAGGAGAAAAGAAGTAGCCTAGGTTTAGTACAACCAGCAACGGTTCACTGTCAGAGTGGAAGGACCCATCTAATGGGTCCTGTGGGTTCTGCAGCACTAAGGCAGGAGGAGGGGAGCTTGGCTGCCAGTGGAGTCAGCACCGATGCCCACGTCTCTTCCCGACAGTGTCCGTGTGAAACATTCAAGCCCGGGTTGGTAACAAGGCGTAGAGGGGAGCTTTAGCTGCAGATCGGTGCATTTGAATGAGCTGGGAAATCAGACAGTTTTGTGTGAACTGAATAGGAACTGGAACCCCAAGCTAGCAAATAATCAGACAATTATCCCGTCTCCTTCTCCTCATGTGAAATGCTGCTGCAAATCAGCTGCAGCCTAGCCCTGGTCAGACTATTATCGCTAGCTCCGTGTTAGGATATTGCCATTGTGATGTCAGGCCATGGTGATTCTGAACTTTCACCAATTTTATTATTGATCCCTTGAAAGGGAATCTTTCTGGAGGTGTCTCCTGCCCTGGGGAAGAGGCAGAAGGAGCAGAAATTGCAGTTTTGTGAAGAAGCTTTTTTTCCCATTAGCTGAAGGTTCTCCCCCTACACACACATCCTCTCCCCTGATCTACACTACAGTGTTATATCAATACAAGGCAATCTTTGTGCATGTCTACACAAAAATTTGGCTCCCTGTGATGGGGTGGACTCCATCCAATGTGAGGTGAGTGCACCCCTTTCTTCCAGCAGCCCTCTGACCCTAGGCAGTGAGAGCCAAGAGCAAAAGTCATTAGGGTTACAGGACTGTAAGTGGCCACAGTCTATAGAGTTGCCCCGATACACAGAGCAGTAGGGCCCTGTGGGTTAAGTTGATCCAGCCTCCTTTTGAAAATCTCCAGTGAAGGAGCTTCCCCACACTGGGCAGTCTGTTCCATTCTCCGACTCTTCTTACACTTAGGAAGTCTTTCCTGACATTTAATCAAAATCTCCTGTGCTCTAGTTTGAACCCATCACCTCTTGTCCTGACCTCTGTGACAAGAGAGAAGAGCTTTTCTCCATCTTTTTTTTTTTATGGCAGCCTTTCAAGGATGTGAAAACCACTATCATGTTCTCTCCTTCCTCGCTCCCTGTCCATACCAAACATCCCCAGTTCCTTCATCCTTTGCTCAGGAAAATCAGCTCAGCACTGGCTGTGAATTAAGTCCAGGCCTGCTGGATGGGAGACAAGAATTCTCCCACTGAGCCACAATTGTACATAGTATATAACAGGGACCAGAGCATTACAGCCCCTGCTCCCTGCCTGGACTCGACTCTACTGCAGGGCACAGGGGTGTGTCTGACACTCCCAGGAGCTCTGTGTTTCTGGTCAGGATGTCATTATTTGGGAGTTTCTTAATGAATGTGCTGTGGAGTGATGGGTTCTGTTTCCCTGGGCCTTTGAGGGTTTGGAGAAATGCTGGTGAGTTTAAATTGCACAGAGCTGGGGAGCAGGGTGTGGTCCCACGTCAGTAGTAGTTGTGCTGTGGTGAGACTGAGCAGATGTGGGGATTATGTGAGGTGTGGTTCTGACCTGCACATATCATGTGCGGTCCCATTTTAAAACCACCCATGCCTGCGAAGATAACAGGGGCTCTTTGAAGTAAGGTGTGTCATAATCCTCAAGATTGTTGGTTCCAACTTTGTGGTAACACAGGGAGTATAGCTCAGTGGTAGAATGTTTGACTGCAGATCAAAATATCCCTTGTTCAAATCTAGGTGCTCCTTGAGGGATTGGTTTATTTTTTTTCATGGAAATACATTTTCAGATCCATCTCCACTATGTTCAGCAGTTCCACTGAATGGGAGGGCTTGTATAATGTCTAAAAACCTAGCAGACCTGTCCATCAGATGAAATCAGATCCAATCCTCTAATTGTGATACAGTGTACCCCAAGTAATACCCTAAACCCCCCATTCATCACTGCTATATGGTTATGATATAGTTTGTACAAAGTATGCTTTGTGAGGTATCATTTGAAAACTCATAATCTACTGAAGATCACTGTCCTGTTAAAATGAGTGCATCAACATTGTCTGTAGAGCTATGAGATTTTACACTATGTTTTTTACTGAAGTATGTTGTAATTCTGACTCCTCAGTGTCAACAAGAACTGACCACATTATTAGCAATTAAAGTAACCAGTCACCACCAGGGGGACTGGAAACAAAGGATTTGCATGTCATCCCTGAAGACGTCTCAAACTTCATGTGCTCAGAAAGTAGGAACAAGACATTTACAATTCAACTGAAAGACGCTTCAAATCTCCTACATAAGGGACTGTTTTCTCTCCACACCAGTGAGGGGAGGAATCCTCAAAGAGAGGGGGAGGATGTAATGTTACGAGTGTAATATAGAATCTCATTGACAGGTGACAGGGCCAGAAAGAGTTAATGAACTCAGGGACTGACCTGACCGATGGCCCAACTTTAAAGATTGCTGAGAAGGATATGCAAATGAGAATATGTAAATGAGGATATGTAAATGACTTGTTCTTTGAAATGCAGCCCGCATTGCTAGCGATAGAAGAGTAGATGTTTGGTCAGGTCACCCTAAATGAAAACAGGTGACCTGTCATGAATGCCACCACCTATTGCTTACTGGAACATTGCTACATGGAGTGGATCATATACATGTAGCAAGGTTCCAGTAAGGTACCGTACATAGGTCAGTTACACTGACCTAATTTTGTAGCATAGACCTGACAAAAAATCACACACACCCCCTGGGAGTGCAGAAAAGATACAGAGCTAGATAGACCTTTGGGTCCAGCCCAGTGTGGCTGCTCCTATGGTTAAACACTTCTGAAGCTGGGCATTGCAGATGCTCAACCCTTCAGTTTACAAACCACGAGGCTGGTGATGTGACTTCTACTAACCCTGGGCTTACATTGCAATTGAGTCATCCACTTAGAGTGCCTCTCTACAGGGATAAAAGCCCTGCAGCCTGGCTGTTCTGGATCATCTGGGGATCAGGTTGTGGAGCTAAAAATTGCAGTGTAGACATTTGGGCTCAGGCTGTAGCCTAGGCTCAGAGATCTTCTTCTCTTGAAGGCTGGGTTTAAGATTGAGCTTCTACACTAGAATTTTATAGCCTGCAGCAGCTGATCCTGGCTTTGAGACAAGAGCCTTGGGTGTGTCTATGGCAATGTACACATAGGGTTAGCATATGTCTACACTGCAATAAAACACCCATGGCTGGCCCAGGGCAGCTAACTCAGGCTCACAGGTCTGTAAAGTTGCAGTGTAGGCCTCTCGTCTCAGGCTCAGTGCCCGGCTCTAGGAGCCCACTTGGTTTGGAGGGAGTTTAGCAAGTGAAAATGGTAAATGTTCAGTGGAGTATTACCCTGGACTCACTGGCATTTCTCCATGGGTCTGTCTGCTTTGGGGCAGGGACAAGAACACATCCTGGTGCACTTGCATTTAAAGGGCAGTTTTGGATTTTCATTTTCAAACCTGGTGCCCAAAGCAGGATTCAGATCTCAGTGTAAATGAAAGAGCCGCCCACAGCTTCTGACAGTCACAATGTGCCATTTGTGCCACCAGTGTCTGAACTGTGGAACCCCTATGACACCCCTTTCCCCAAGACCCCTCACTCATTGCCCCCCTACTTCCCGAGGTTCCAACCCCACACCACCCCTTCTTCCTGAGGCCCTGCCCTACCCCCAAGCCACAACCCCAGAACATCTCTTCCCCTTAAGACTCCACCTTCTTCCCCCTCCATCGTTCATCCTTACAGCTTGTAAAAAGTGGTGGGGCCATGGGCCTCTAAACCCCCCGTTCCAGTGCCCCTGACACAGAGCCAGGCAGGCAGTAGCGTGTGTGTGTGTGTGTGTGTTGCAGAGACAGCTGAGCTGAGCCAGTGAGGAAAACGGGGGCTGATCTCAAAGCTGCCCCCTCTCCCTGCCTCCAGACTGGTTGCTTCCAGCAGCTGTGTGAAGTTAGAGACTGTGTGCCAGCACACTCTCTCTTCCTCAATGCACACACTCCCCCCACACACACACACACTCTGTCACATTTTCTCTCTGCCCTACCACGCATACTTCACCTGGAAAGCGGCTGGCCATCTTGTAGGATGCCCATGGAACAATGGGATAGAATAGCCTGCATCATATGTGGTGCTGTACCGACCCATGAGCCATTACAAACCCTTCCCAACACGTCCTCTGGCCAGTTGTACAGTGTGATAGCTACCCACAGTGCACTGCTCTTTGGGGCAATGCAAGAGTTGCTAGAGTCGGTGCTCTCTGGTGACACAAGGAGCATAGTATTTAATTAAAACACTTCAACTAAAGTGACATAACTTTGTAGTGTAGACATAGCCTGAGAGTGAGACAAGACCTAGCTCCCTTTGACACAGAGGATGCTTAGGCACTGAAACTAAAGAACCAAAAGCTCCTCCGTAGTTGATCGGATTCAATCCTGTGCAGAGAAACCCCAATGGATTTCAAGTCCATCGCCTGAATCACTTGGCCACAACTACTTACTTGAAACGTCTTTGCACTCTACTTTTGTTCTCACTGAATGATCATTTCCAATTGTTTCCTCAGGCCAGCTTCCACAACACACTCACTGCTCTGCCATTGTCTGTCTGTGTGTCCATGGCTGAACAGCAAGTATTCCTGCTGATTTCCCTTCTGGCTGGAGCATGATGAGAGTGTGTTTGTGGTTAATGATGTTGCTGTAGATTGTTGTCCATTTCCTGCCTTGATAATCCAGATAGTCCCTTTCCCATCAGATCCCCAGTATATCAGTGATTGCAATAGCAGGGGGCAGGTTTTCTCTGGAACACTGAGCTTTTCCATGGGGTTGTTGACTGTTCTCTTGCCTCACTCTGGAGGAAACTCAGCTTTTTAATCCATCCTTGATGTTTCATGGAATGACAACAGCAGCATAAAGAAAGAGGAGAGCAAATATCTCACCGTCAGGGCTGAAGGTGGAACTGTACTTGGCCGCTTGTTTTATGATGGAGTGACTTGCCATCGATTAAGTGGTGCTCGCTAGGTAAGGGACATATGTTCAAAATCCCAGTGATTTCAGAAAAGTTGAAGACAAACATTTGTACTTTGTGGTGGGGGCTTTTTCTTAGGATCCTAACTGATAATTGTTCCCCTTTCTCTTTCCACTGTGCAATAGCTGAGCTAATTTTGATTCCATTAGAAAGCTGGTTACAGATTGCAGAGCTGGATTCACTTTAGGTTACTGTTACAGCAGCACCGAGGCTCCCCTACTATAAGCTAAAATCACTGGGTTCTGTGTTAATCAGTAGGGGGGCCTGGAGCTATATTGGTGAGCAGCTAGCAGAGAGATGCATCTCTCAGGATGGCTACTGGACAGGAGCAGCTGATGGAGAACTGCAGCTTGTGGTGAAGGCTGTAGCAGAACTCCATGCAGAGATGGGGCTCTTGGCCATCCTAGTACATAGGGTGCCCTTTACCCCCTCACCTCCACACAGGCTCGGGGGGATGAAACTCTGCAGATGAACCAGAGACAGAGACCTTGGAGGTGTTGGACTTTTCAGACTTTGGGTGACTTTTGGGTTGCTGGATTCAAGAACCAAAGGGAAGGGACAAGACCCAATATGCTTGGGGGGGCGGGGGGGTTGCTCATTCTTTGTGTTATGAATCCTGTTTGTGGTGTTTCCCCAACATAATGACACTTGTTGCTCTCTGTTATTAAATGGCTTTTACTACACTCAGACTCTTTGCTGGGGGGGGGGGAAGTATTGCCTCTTAGAGGCACCCCCAGGGTGGTGGTATATATTTGTCCCAAGTCACCAGGTCTAGTCAGTATTGTATTGTGTTATTTGAACAGAACCCCTAGACACTAAACCCAGCCCTTGTGGCTGCCAACTCTGACGCACAGCAGGGTTACTAACACAGTTTATTTAAAGCAAGGGAAGGCTAAGAAAGCTTCTGTTTGCAGGAAGTAACATATCTGTCATTGTACCAAATGGGGAAAGGGATGTTTGCAGAGAACTGAACACATTCGATGAGGATGGGATTCGAACCCATGCATGCAGCGCACAATGGATTAGCAGTCCATCCCCTTAACGACTCAGCCACCTCATCTGAGCTGTCAGCACAGGGACAGGAAGAGAAATCTAGGGCCCGCAGAGGTACGGCCAATAAGGCGTTTGTAAATCCTAAGTATAATCGGGATCTAAATGAGCTCCCCCTCACATCTAATGATGAGCTGCGGGAAAGACTTCCGGAACAGACCGTGTTTGCACAGAGACTCTTATTCTGCTGAGGTATGCAGCAGGATGGGGCCACTTTACCAAAATGTCCACTTTTGGGTGGTGTTGGGTTACAAATCACATGAGTGCAAGGAAATGTTATTATCCTTCCTGTCTCACTGATGGGTAGCAGAATGTAGCTAGTCCGTCCTGGTGGAGGGGCCAGGTGGGTGAGAAATACGTTTTATTGGACTGTAGAGAAATGATTGAGGACATCACCCTAATCTAGTGGTCCCCAAACTTTTCACATTGTGCCCTCTGATCCATGTCTGCAGCCCCTCTGAAGCCATGGTCAAGAACCGGGTTGGGAGTGATGCTTTGGCTTCCTGGGGAGTGGGGTGTAAACAGGAGTAAGAGGGATGGGGTCAGGCTGGGAGCTATGGGCCCACCTTGGTGGCTGGGTTGGGGAAGAGCTGGGGAAGAGTAGGGCTGAGTGTTGCTCCTTCCCTGCCCTCCTTGGGGGCTGGCTTGGGCCCTGAGATGCCTCCATGAATGTTCCTCTCTGCCCCCATAGGAGGCATACCTCACATTTTCAGAAGCAGGATAGCTCAGTGGTTAAACCGTTGGCTTATCTAACTCAGGGTTGTGAATTCAGACCCTGAGAGAGCAACACAGGCCTAGTAAAGGAAGGTAGAGCCTGATCTCTAAGAGCCATTTGCAAGCATCAGGCTCGCCTCATCTTTTTTTGCAGCGGGCACCATGACTTAGTTGGTTAAAGAGCCTGTTTTGTAAACAGGAGCTACTGGCTTCAACTACCTGTGGTGCCTTACTGGGGGTCTTTGACCTGGGGGCATAGCTCAGTGGCAGAGTGTTTGAGTGTCGATCAAGTTGTCCTTGGTTCAAATCCAAGTGCTACCTTACAAGGTTTTGAGGATTGGACTATATGATTTTCTGAGGTCCTTTCCAATCCTGACATTCTATGATCAGTGTTTCAATTGACCTCTACTGGCTGAGCAGGGTCTAGTGATGTCAAAGTTCAGGGAAAGGGAGAACAAGTGCAGGGGCCCTGGCACCAGAACCTTGGCCCTGCAGCCCTGCTCTCATCCACCCTGTCCACCCACAGCCCCATTCACTAGTCACCTCTCTCTTATACCTGGCTCACTCCTTTACACATACCCCTGCTGTGGCCCCAAGGCCAGAGGAGTTCTGTGCCCCTGCTACAGCACCCAGGCTGGAGAGGGCAGTGAGAACTCCTCCACCATTGGGAGACTTTTCCAGGGGGCCGTTGTGTAGGTGTGTCCATGGCTGAACAGGAAGAATTCCTGGACATTCCCCTACTGGCTGGACCATGATTAGATTGTGTTTGTAGTGAATGACGTTGCTGTCCATTGTTAATTCCCTGTCATGACAATTCAGACACACCCTTTCCCCATCTCAGCCCCAGCACATCAGTGACTCCAAAAGCAGGGGCAGGTTTTCTCGGGAGCATTGAGATTTTTGGGGGAGTTGGTGGCTCCTTTCTTTCCTCACCCTGGAGTAAATTGAACCTTTTCTTCCATCTTTGATGATTCATGGAATAACAACAGCAGCATGAAGAAAGAGGAAAGTGAATATCTCACTGCTGGCAGAAGGTGGCCACGTCCCCTCTGTCGGACCATTGCCACTGGAGGAGAGAAAGTTTCAATGACTCAGATAAGAGGCACAGGTAAGTTTTGCTGTTCATGGATCTGTGCAAAGGAAATTGTGTCCCTGTGTGAAAGTGAGGTGGGAAATGCAACATGGTGGTGCCTGAGGCATAAGGGACCCTATAGGATTAGAGTAGGATACGTGCTCAAGCAGCATGTTTCTTACTTTGCCCATCTGTCAAATTTGATGATTAAGGATGGAAATATTTTGAAATCAGGTTGTGAGTTCACACAGAAACTGACATTTACCAACAAATATGTCATTCTTCCAAGCCTGCCTAGTCCGCTGGTGGTGAGTTTAGAAGGACACAGTCACTCTTCCCCATCCCCATGCCAGGCATGTGCTTTCCATGCTGCCCACTTCCCACAATTCTGGGATTCTTCTCTGATCTTCCCCTAATCCTCTGCTTGCCCCACTCACTTCTCAGATCCCTTCCCAAAACCTTCCAACTCAGCAGCTGGCAGGATCCTTCCACCTTCCTTTCATTTCCTGCCTCCCCTCAGAGCAAAAGCTCTACTCTATTCCCTCATCAGGAATTGAACCCAGACTACCTGGGTAAAAAAACCAGGAATCCTGACAGCTAAACCATATGGGATTAGGGTTACTAGACTTGTCTAAGGGCAGGTCTACTCTACGCATTGGATCAACAGGTCGTGATTGCTTTCTGGGGGGCCGATTTATCACATCTATTCTAGACATAATAAATTGATGCTTTGTCCCTGAGCACTCTCCCATTCACTCTGGGACTCCAGCACCATGAGAGGCATGAAGTTATAAAACAGCCTTCCAAAGGGAACAGTGGGGGCAAAAAAACCTAACTGGCCTTAAGACTGAGCTTGATACATTTCTGTAGGGAGCATAGGCATGAAATTTTCCTGGCGCCAGTGGGTGCTCACCCCTGGCTCCACCCTCATTTCAACCCCTTCTCCAAAGTCCCCGCCCCCAACTCCACCCACTCCTTGTCCCTAATAGACCCTTCCCCAAATAACCACCCCAGACCCACCTCTTCCTGCAGTTCATTGCGTTCCCCCTCCTCCCACTTCCCTCCCAGCACTTGCTGCCATGAAACAGGTGTTTTGCAGTGGCAAGAGCTGGGAGCTAGGGGGAGAAGATGGGTCGCAGCACACTCAGGGAAGGAGGCAAAGCAGAGGTGAGATGGGGTGGGAGGTAGGGCAAAGAGCTGCCAGTGGATGCAGAGCAGCCACCAATTTTTCAGTCTGCAGCCCCCTCCCCGGGATATGGTATTTTTCCTGAATAATTTCCCAGGGGATTTTCAGGAAAAATTGGCATTGCAGCCACCCCGCTACAATGGGTTTAATAAATATAGTAAAAATGAGGGCTGTTGATGAATCGCAGTTAACGCTGAAGGGTATGTTTGTGTTGGGTTTAAACAAAAGGTTATTTGGAAGATACATATGTATAGAGAGCCATGCTGTGGTTCACCATCCTAGGAACATTCTGGAAGAGGCCAAAGGGAGGGGGAGTGAGCTCAACATGTGGAGTGAAGGGAAGGGGCTCCTGGCTAGAGAGACTCTGGCTGACTCTGGTTAGCAGGGGCTCTCCCTCTTTGTGCACATTGAGTTGAGTTGATTTGAATTGAATCAAACTGAATAAAATATCAAAACCCCTTGATTCTGCCTGGCCTCTGACTTATTGGGAACCACAGAAACCCAACAACTCAAATCTACGATCATAAATTCAAATCAACATCATAAGGAAAATTCCAACCCCAGAACACGCTGGGCAGGGCCCTTTGCCTCAGTTTCTCCCCTTGCAGTGTGACAGGCCAATCCAATGTCCCTTTAACAGACCCTCCAGTCTCCTTCCACTGAACCCCACTCCTCTTTGGCAAGAAAGACCCTCGGGTGGGGGAGGGGAAGGCCTTGAGTGAGACCTCAGCTTCTGCTGCCCCCACTCCCTCCCCTGGCTCTTAGTTTGCATTGGTCACTCTGTGTCACTGCTCCATGGCATTGTCCCTTCCCCTGCTGCTCAGAGCTGCTGTGTTGCCGCTTCCCCTGCTGTCACCTGCCTGTCTCCTGCAGCCTCTGCACAGCCGCGTCGTGGGGGAACCTCGCTACTAGTGTACAAAGGGCAGCCTCATTGCAACACCATGGGCTGGGTGTGAACTGACAGCTGGGGGAGGCTAACTCCCTGCGCCGCCCTTTCCACCCAAAGCCCCACCCCTTCTGCAAACCTTGCTGGAGCCCAGAGCCCCTGCACCACTGCAGAGGCCAGCTCCCACCCTAGCCTAGTGCCCAGCCCCATCACGCTCCCAGCCTCCTTCCCAGACCCAAAGTGGGCCGTGTGGCCCCACTGGCCCCAGCCCCAGAGCGGGTGGGTTACACAGCCCCCAATCAACCTGCTATTGTCTTGCATGGCTCTGTGCTCCGTCAGCTGGGATGAACCAGGCTGCAGACATGACTCAGGCTTGGACAGTCTGGCCGCACTTCCATGACGAGCCATGAGACAGGACAAGAGCTTTGTGCAGCCAACAGGGAAGCGGGAGGGAGGCCATCATCCAGCTGGCGTGTCTCATCCATTTCTCCCTTGACGCTTAGGGGGAGGAGGAGGAGGAGAAGCAAAAGAGCTGAAGGATCTGAGTTGGGCCTTGAGGATTAAGCCTGAGCCCCAGCCTGGCTGCTGGGTCTCTGAAATGCATCCAGAATAGCCTATGGGCCACCAGCCGAAACAAAGAGGGAAGGTTCTGAGACAGCAGAAGGGGACTTTGAGAAGCAGACAAGCAGCAGCAGGTCACTGTCCTTACTGGGTGGGCTTGAACCACCAGCCTTTCAGTTAATAGCCAAATACACTGACCCATTGAAGCAGAAAAACATGTGGGTTGCTATTAAGGAAACATCCCAGCAGCTGGTTCATCTTCCTCTCAGCACCAGGCCTCACAGAGCACTAGTGTGGATACTGGAAGACCAGTGCTGGAGGAGCTGAGCCAGCAGAAAGAAGCACAAGCCTAGCAGAGGATGATTTTATCCATCGACCTCTGGGTTATGGACCCAGCACGCTTCCGCTGCACCACTCTGCATCTTTTCTGTAACAGCTGCCAGCCTGCAGCAGCCAAACTAGCACCTTGTGAGGCCTGGCACTGGCAGGCAGATGTGCAGGATGTTAGGCAGCAGCCTTACAAACACCCTTCAGGTGTCTCTGTGGCGCAATGGCTCAGCGTGTTTGGCTGTTAACCGAAAGGTTGGTGGTTTGAACCCACCCAGGGACGGTGATAACTCTGTACCACTGACTTCTTCCTCCAGCCCACTGTGGCAGGTTTCCACAAATTTTGGTGGTGCCCAAAGCCCAGCCCCCACAAATTCCACCCCTACCTGCCTAAGACTCTGTGAGGGATTTTGGATGGTGGGGGACCTGAGGTGCAGGCTGTGGGTTGGGGTTGCAGGCTGTGGGAGGGATTTGGGGGTGGGAGAGGGTGTGAAGGGGGTGTAAGATCTGTGAGGTAGTTTGGAGATGGGAGGGGCATAGAGGGAGGTGGTGTGTGCTCTGAGAGTTTGAGGGTGTGAGGGGGTGCAGAGGGAGGGAGTGCAGGCTCTGGGAGGGAGTTTTGGGGGAGGGCAGGGGTGGTAAAGGGGGTGCAGGCTCCGGGAGGCAGTTTTGGGTGGTAGAAGTGTTGTGGGAAAGGGGTGGGGGGTTCCCTAACACAAGCCTGCCCCCTGAGGGTCACTGATGTACAGAGGAGGCAGGTGGTCCCACAGTGTAACAGTCAGCACTCAGGACTCTGAATCTCTGAGGGACCTTGTGTTGGCTTGAACTAAAGCCCTGGAGCTCACAGTGCTCACCTTCCCCATCTCCAGCTGTGCAAAAGCGAGCCTCTTCCCTGCAGCTGGGGGACTCCCATCCACTGGAGCCAGATCTTGGGTCAGGATGGCTGCAGAGCGTTGGGGCTCTAGGACTTGCCACTCTGGCTAGTGATGCTGACAGTCCTGTGGTTTGACCTGATGGTTGGGATTCTTGCTGCTTCATCAGATGCCCACAAGCTTGGCCCTTCTGCTTTCTCCCACACTTCTCTTCCCACATGGTGCTTGAAGACAGGAGTGCCAGGGCCAGCCTTCATAGTCAGGGCTAGACAGGAGGGAAGAAGAGTCCCAAGCTGGAGCCCAGCTCACCTTTCCTCCTCTGGGCACCTAGAGCAAAGGCTTCAAAGACTCTAAGGGAAGGCTTAAAAGCCGCAGAGCAAGCAAGGGTAGGGCAAGAAGACAGGCGGACCAGATCTATGCATGGCCAGCAGACAGCCATAAAGACACCCAGGCAGCCAGCTCCCTGGCACGCAAAACACCCACTGAAGGACTCCCACAGTCCAGCATGCAGGGCAGCTGTGACACTCTGTGCCCAACCTCAGGAGACTGTAGGAAAGCAGGATCAGTCCCTATGGGGCGACCTCTTACCATTCCCACTCACGCTTCTTTCTTTTGCAGGGAGGCAGGAGATTTTACCCCAAGAGGCTTTTTCCAGCATAAAGGCAAAACTGCACCAGCACAACCATGAAAAGACTTGGACCCTCAAGCTCCTGATTAGAAGTCAGATGCCTTCTCCATTAGGCCAAACAGTTGTCATGTACTTATACCTTGATATCCCCATTCCTTGGGACTGTGATCTGACGTGATGTGATTACCTCTGAGCCCATTTTCTCTGCCCTCTTGAGACTCCAGAATCCTCCCTTGTCAAGCCAGGCACGCTACCCTGTTGCAACACAGAGCCAGGTCTGCTTCATGCCCCCAAAGCCGAAAACTTAACTGAAAACAGCTTAGCAGGTAACCTGCCTCCTGCACCCAGACACCCAGCTCCTAATGGGATCCAAGCCTGAAATAAATCCGCTTTACTCAGAATAAAGCTTATCCAGGGTAAATTCATAAAGTGTCTACCCTTTATAACAGGCCTGCACAACACACGGCCCGGGGGCCACATGCGGCCCACACGGGCTCACTGTGCGGCCTGCGGGGCGTGAGTAGGGGTGGGGCAAGCCAAGCAGTGGGGTGGGGGGAAGTGGATGTGGGCGGGGCTTTTCAGCCCGCAGCTGGGGTTTTTGGCAGTAATATGGCCCTCGCTGCTTTCCCAGTTGTGCGGGCCTGCTTTAGAACATTGATAGAGAGATATACACAGCTCTTTGCTCCCCCAGGAATTTATCACATATTCTGGGTTCATTAATAAAGAAAAGTCATTTCATTAATTATAAAAAGTAGGATTTAAGTGGTTTCAGATAATAACACACAGAATAAGGTAAGTCACCAAGCAATTCAAAGCAAAAAATGTAAGGCTAAGTCTAATATATTAACCAACTGATTACAGGTTAAATCTCCCCCTTAGAGATGTTCCAATAAGCTTTTTTCGCAGACAAGACTCCTTCCTAGTCTGGGTCCAATCCTTTCCCCTGCTATAGTCCTTGTTGGTTCCAGCAGGCATCTTAGATGGGAAGTAGGGATGTTCTCATGACTGGCAGCCCCCTTTGTTCTGTTCCACCCCATCTGATAACTTTGGCACAAGGCAGGAATCTTTTCTCTCCCTGGATCCCCATTCCAACCCTTCTAAATGGAAATACCAGGTGACATAGTCCCATGTCACTGTAAGATCTCCTTCTTCATTACCCACAGTCTGACCCACAGATACACAGGAATGCTTGCAGGTAAAGAAACCATCCACAACCAACTGTCCTAGTCAATGGGAGCCATCAAGAGTCTCAACCACCATTGGTGGCCTACATTTTGCAGACTTACAATAGGACTCAGAGTTCTACTTCACATTTCTAGCTTCCGCTACAAGAATGAGACATACATACAAATAGGATGACCACACCCAGCAGATTATAGGCTTTGTGTGTTATTTAGGTCCTCTACTGAGGAGGGTGAGATTCTCGGGGTACAAGAAGTAGAGCTCCCAGTGAGATGTGAGACTTAATTCTATGGAGCCAGGTGCAGGCCTTTGGCAGGGAGGCTTAAGCATGAGAGGTTGGTGTGTGGCAGCTGGACCAGCTGTCTAGGTGTGGTAATTATTTGCAGATAGGAACAGAAAGGAGGAGGAGGAGGAGGAATCCGACTGATAGGCAATGGTCCTGGAGAAAAAGAGTAGGGGTTCTTAGCACTTTTGTGCCTTACTTTTGCCTGCCTGCTTATCTTCTGGTGGTAGGGGTAAGTGCTCTCTATAAGCCTGGCTAGCTTAGTTGGAAGAGCATCAACCTCTTACCCTGATGGTCTAGGGTTCAACCTGCAGTCTAGGCATTAAGCTTTTAAGTTCCTTTGTGTGATAGGAGCCAAATGATTCCTGATGGTGTTCAGAGCCAGAGTCAAGGGGGGTCTGGTCCAGCTATTGTGGCAACTTCCTGGCTTATACGTGATCCCACTGGAATTGGCTAGAGAAAGGATCTGAGTCCCCACTCACCCACCCAGCTCAGAAAATGATGGGGCCTGACAAAGCTGTAACCTGATTTCAATAACACTTCAGTGTCTTGCATGCCCTCTAGTTGTAGCCGAGTCCTGTCCCAGCAATCCAGGCCATCAGAGAGACAAGGGAATAGCTTGCATAATGGGCCAACTACTGCTGGGAAAAGAAAGATGTTGGCCTTTTGTTTCTCTTTCTCCCCACCAGAAGGTGGCCCAAGACAAGAATGACCTCTCCTGCCTTGTCTCGCGTCCGTTTCCTGCCATTGTCAGGTGTTGTCTCCATTCCAGATACTGGAAGGCCACCTGATGCCTTTGGTTCCCTGCCCAGTGAAGATGAGCGCACAGGCACACAGCGCTGGTTGAAGCCGTTCCCTTGTCTCAGGTTTGTTGCAGCTCAGCGAACCTCCCAGGATTTGCAGCGGAGACAGACCAGGCAGCAGCTACAAGGCCGGGCCATGATAGGCATATGAAGAATTGTGTGCAAGCAGAGGACTGTGGGAGTGGGAGCAGGCTGCTGAGCAGGGTCCATATTTGTCACCTGGGGCTTGGAGTGGAGAAGACTGGGGCTCCAGGGCCAGGTCAGGGCAGCTCATGGCAGTGGAGGCTGTTGTGCACAGGGACAGCAGTTGGTGTCCCCCACCATGAGCTGAGAGTGTTGGGTGAGTGAGGGTGGTTTTCTCCCAGGAAGAGTTTTTTATTAGACTGTAAGGGTGCTTACATCTGTGATTGTTGTTAGTGTGGGTGTTTCTGTAACAGTAGAAAAGTGTGTTAATCTTTTCTTTTGCTAATCAGCCAAAAATAAAATAGGGGAAGTAAATGTCAGAAAGTGATCTTTAAAGTCTTTTCTAGTTTTTTCTTAGCTTATACTGAAGCTGTACCTTTATTTTTTTCCTGTGGTTATTTTCCCAGGTTTTT